>JAHWFP010026104.1:25438-56413 GCA_023313725.1 Lithobius niger
TGTACAGTACCTTTGCCATGAACGATAGTGTCGTCGGAGATGTTTTTAACACCACTGCATCCGCGGAGAGCTTCTTGCACAACATATTGGAAGAGTTCTGAAGAATTTGCGAAACCCTGCACAAGGCGTTTGAAACGAAATACGCCGTCATGAGTGGCAAATGTAGTTAGTTCCTTGGCGGCGTCATCCAATTCTACTTGGAAATAACCATGGTTGAAATCCAGTTTGCTAAAAGTATCGGATTCGCCAATATCTTGTAGTGTTTCTTCCACACTGGGTATGGGAAATTGCTTCCGTACTAAAGCTTTGTTGACTTTGTCCATGTGGAGACACAAGCGGACGGCATCACTGTGGGGTTTGTCGTGTGCGACTTTGCTGGGTGCGGTGCGTTGCGGCGATTGTTGTCCGCAAACTAGTGCTCTTCGGGGGTGAAACACTACCACGCCCCCCACAATAATAATTTATTTACTCTTATACCTGCTTACCTGTTCTTTCACTGGCTCACAGATTCGGTACTAAAATGGAACCTCCTATCTAAGTACTGCGGATTGATTGTTACAACAATTTACTATACTTGTTCCCCCGAACAAATCGTGTCGGTGTATACACTATTACCAAAATACCAAAAGAAACAACTGTCTGACTTCAGTTGATTTATTCACAAAAATTTCCACTTTAATTTATACAATTGCCAAATATGATTTCATCCAAGAACAAATTTATCGTTTTAGTTTCCGAAAATGCAGTGGTGAATTACTTTAACAAAATTTAGAGATTACAATAATGAATTATTCTGAACCAACAATTTTACAAATCAATGACCACAATACACTATTTATGATCTTTCCACTAGGCTAATGCAAATACAACAGCTTCCAATTTCGATTCACAAAATGCGCAAACAGCTCACATTTTCCACTGACCTGTTTTTTCCTTGCGGAGCTGTAGTCTCTTGACCTGGAGGGTGTATGGGAGGAGATGGGATCTCTGGGGCGCACCCCGAGCTTGGCGAACTTCTTGCCTTTTCTCTGCACACGAGTCTTTTTCGTGGTTCCCAATAAAGTCTATACTCCTCCAATTACTTTTAAACTAGGCCAATTTAGCATACTTGAAGTTACAAAATCCAAATCTAAAATCTAAATTCAAATCCAGAATCCAAAGCCAAAATCCAAAATCCAAATCCAAGTCCAAAATCCAAAAATTCAAAACTAAAATTAAAAGTAACAACTGGCACAATGTACCAGAAGGTAAGATTAATAAATTTTAAACAAAGGTTTAAATAATTAAGATACAATGAATTCCAATTACTTAATTTACTTAAATTATTTCGGTATTGGTGTTCAACATGAATCTTTGAATCCTGCCCGGCGCTTCGATAAACGCGAGGGAGGGCCAACAAAGGAACAAGCGAACCACAACACTTACTTTAACAAATTAGTCCTTTTCGATATTGTTGCCCAAATGAATCAATGAATCCTTTCCGCCATTAGGTCTTAATGGGTGAAAGGGCCAACACTAACACAAGTGGACCTCAACAAAGAAACTGACTACTCGAGGTTACGCGCAAAACCTCGGCAAAATTTCGAACAAAGAAACTTACGAAAAACGGGGAGCTGGCCAAAAACACGACCACTCGGCACGGGAACCACGCTTCGACTCTTCGAGCCAGCGTTCAAATCACGCGGCTCAACTCTGCACTCACGTCACTATGACGTCACTATCCATGGCGAACCATCTTGCGCCTTGGTGCCAGACCCGCGGCACTGATTTATTGCCTTTCTCCTCTCCAGGCCAAGATACAGCTCTCAACCTGGAAAAATCAATATCTTCCAAACCAATAACTCTAGAATTTTACTTTTTTCACCACTGATCGGCTAATTTTTTCCTCTATTTTTGATATGCGACAACACATTGTTTCAATTTTCTTTACCAAAGTGATCATGGTGGTTGAGCAGTGATGGTGCTCAATTTACAACTTTTTTAAGCTTCAAAAACAACTTTTAACATTTTGAAATACTAAGAAACAATAATTTATTCACTGGTGCACTGGGAAACCACGACTTCGGCCTTAAATTTAGAAAAAGGAATTTTTCCTGGCCATTCATTTATCATTTCTTTAATTATTTTCGTTAATTGCTAATCTATTAATTCTGTGACTCATTTTAATTTAATAAACTGTTTCTCTACCTTTAAATGGCTAAACAAAACGTTGTTTACCAATAATTAGCACTTAAGATTCATGCAGGCCTAAATATTGTTTTCCACAGTAACACACATACATGTCTAAACAAATAATTTCGCTAAATATTCACCAGGGAAGCAAACTACATCATCACACCTTTCTTTTCTACCTTTTTTGTCAAGTTAACAACTCAACTGGTGATTTGTGTCAGCATTGCAACATACACGCACTTGGCTGTGATGTGGCGGTGTACTACAGAGAAGCACCGCCAACTCTTTCTCTACCAATTTTGAATTTCAATGCATTCGGCTTCAATTTACATCGCATGGGGGCTTTAACAAAGTTGGGCCTAAAATATCGGCACGTTAATTTATTTTTTATTTTACATAATGATCGTTAATTACCTTTAATTTGTTTTTAATTGCTCATAACTATTTTCAATTTCTTGCACAGTCAAAGAATTCAAACGCAAAATGTCGGTCACAAAGGAGAGACGGGAAAAAGAAAGAAAGCAGTCTTCAAGCCATGGGCTCAGACTGTATAGGTTAGGTGTCAAGTTTCACACACTCTTCCCTCGCTCTTGCGTGGCCCGTCTGGCCAACTTGCTCATACCCAGACAAAGAAAAAAGGCGATTCCTTTTTGGCGATCAACACACACTGAAAGCTAATAATTTTCTACCAAAATATTATCATCGCCAATCAATAAACGCCATCAAACACCAATATTTGTTCATACATGACAACTGAAGTCTTTTAACGCTAATAAACTACGGACTAACCAAGCATTGAGTGTGCAATTTAAAGTGGTCTCGAATTAATTTTGATCAATTTTGAATCTTCCTTAATAATGAATTTAATTACTCAATTTGAATTATTTTTACTCTTTACCAAGCAACTTTACCCAATTAGATCATTATTCACATGCCTTTCCCAGGATTACTAAGGATTACCAAAGATTACCAAGTTTCGGATTACCAAGGATTACCATGTCGGATTTTCGGTGAAAAATAGCAGCAAACGGAGAGGGAGCGGACATCTTCTTTGCAACGTGTTTTTTGTATTTAGCTGACGGAATTTATGGTCCAATTAGGCAGTAGAGTGCGATAGGTTATCTTTTCAGTTAGGCTGTTAAATACTTCGGATATCACTACTTTACGGAGCTGCCTTCTTACAATGGAAAGTGAGGTTCCTTGATTGTTTTACCGCAAGCGATTATTTTCTCTATTGACTATTTTTCATTTATCGACGTGTGTGACTAGCTTGGGTCAAAGGGTCTTAGCGAGCGTCAACCGCACCCGGTCATCTGCCCGACGAAGCCCCAAGGCCCTATGCCTGACTAGCTTGGGTAGGAAGTGATAAACAATCAGACCTTGGACCATCTTATTGTTCTATTTTTTATGATACTGTTGTCCGCTCTAACAATGGTTTCAACAACGCTGTCAACTGCTCGTATTGTACTGAATACTACATCTACATACTTACCTGGTTGTTCACTTTAAGTTCACTGTAATGATCATCCTTTACTTTTTTCCTTTCCCAAATATTAAATATTAATAAATTATCCCAATTAAAGTTTGAGTCCCACTGACTTGCTCACTCATTACTGCAAATTCTACTTTTCTGATACCAATAACTACCAAGATACGAATGATTACTACGGATTACATACGGATTACGATCAGATTACAATTACGAATTACCAAAAGATTAAGTAGTACGTTTCAATGTAAACAAATGCTTAACCGGCTCCAAGTCTTCAAATCTTCGCCAAGTAATTGATTCAGTTTGAAAACGCTTTCAAACGTAGGCTTAGTTTTAATTACTTTTCTTTTCTTTCAAACGTCAAAGTTTTAGCCCTTTTAATTTTCAACAGTTAACATTTTAGGAATTTAGTTTTCCATGTTCCACTAGGAAATAAATACAATGGCGAATCTTCCAAGACCTAAACTCGGTCTGCATACATGTTCATACACTCCTGATGACCTTTTCTATTTTTTATTTTGTTTTCCTCTTTTTTAGAGTAGGGAGATTACGGCTACTTCGTGATTTACCTTTGAAGCTGATTACTTGGGATTATTTTTGATTGATTTCCCCGAATAGCTTCACATATTAGCAACACACATTCTTGGTGACATTTTTGACATAGTGGTAGCCTATAGGATCGTATTGGCATCTCCCAGAGGAATTTTACCCCTTTTTCTATTTTTTCTAGGTCACCTGCTAAATCTAAACAATTAGGCACACAATGTAAGAGTTCACATAAAGTTCACAGAGTTCTAAATCAACTTGATTACACTGGGGAATTCTTCTTTGCAAATGTCATTATTTGCTGCTCAAATATTTTCCAGTCTCTAACTTATTTTCTGATAAATTTTTTCAAGTGTTCTTTGTATTGACTTTCAGTCATTTTCGATCTTCAAATCTGAATTTATATTTTTCCCTTTTGAATGGTTTTCTTGGATTGAGTTTTTAAGAGTTCTTCTTGGGTGCATACCAACGTCTTTCTCGACCACACCAGATGGTTTAACGGATCAAGGTACGGTTAGGGTGGCCAGCGCGTGCTTTGCCAATGGGGGAGGCGGCTGCACTCATTACTACGTACAATATTTAGCACACCAACAAATAGTTGTGATATGGACACCTCATTGTCCGATTTATTAATGATATGGGCGGATGGAATTTTAACCAATTGTACACAATTACTCCCGAATTCTATGGATATTAATAAATGATTTAAAACTTTAGATGTAGGAGGACTTTTCAATGTAGGGGAACCACGGTCAGTTCTTCTGTATGCGGTGAGCGTTATCTGCTCTGCACTACGTTTGGGTCGGGGCGGAGAGATTTATGAGCCAACAGCTGGCTGGGGGACTCATCTCTCCAACGCACGTCTTGAAACAGAACTTTCTTCTCTTTTGGAAACAGCAAAGGGACGATTTCTTCCTTCAAAATGAATATTTAAACTCACTTTTGTTGCCTGCCTCACAAACGCAAAAATTGACTCAGTTCTCATATGATGGTGACTTGTAACTTGTCCAGGGTTCCCAAAAATATACTTCATTCTCTAACTCAACTCAGTTCGGTTTTCTAGGGTGATGGGTACATGGTGCGCAATCAGAATGGTGGGGGCCTCCTTGTTGTTTGGAAGAGGTCTCAGTTCCTATTTGCAGCACACCCATTTCTTTACACATCTCTTTTGTTTCTTCAGGGGGGGGGGGGTACATGTTTTAGCTTTCTCACACACACAGTTCTTGAAAATATTACGTGGAAAGGTGCTCGTTTGCCCTCCAATTGACGAGAGGGTCTTAAGTTCGAATTAGGAGCAACCTTTAGTCTTCACAATAATGGGGCATAGGCTTATCTTCTTTTGGTTATACTATTGTTTGATTTTATTTCTTACTCAGTTCTAAGCGTGCCTTTCTGTGTGTTGGCTTACAGAAAGGACGCACAGTTCATTACGGTTTCTTCTCACCGTTCTTTCTGGAGGATATGGACTGGTGGAATGTTTGGATGGAAGGGAAGGGATAACTGAATGAATGGATGGGAAGGATGGATCATATGGAAGGGTTCTCAGCTACTGGAATGCTTATGATCTCCTGCCACAAGTCTCAGTTCGTTTTGTATGGGATGATAACTGAAGAGGGAACCCTGGCAAAGTTTGCTCACTCAACTGGCGTCGCACCATGCAAGTGGCAGCATGCCACATCACCTTTGGGTACCGGTACAGTTCTATTTAAACACCGTGCGGGACGTTCAATTCGCTCGATAACATCCAAGGCTATGAGGCGGTTAATTTCTGCGTCGACTTTCGCTCTCAAATGAAAGGGTATTCGGGGTGGTATGTTTGTCGTTAAAGTTACCGTGGGATCAACTTGTATAGATGCTTTGAAGCTGCGAAGCTTGCCTAAGCCAGAGAAAAGTATGCTGTTATTCTGTAGTATTGATTGTAATGATGGGTCAGTGCAATTGTCACGTGTGTCGAGCGATTCCGTTGTTGGGAATTGAAACACTGTGTCAACAATGTCAGTGTTGAGCGTAATCAGGTTCAGTTCAATGGAGGCTTTGCGACTAAGAAGGCGTGTCCCAGCGTTTTGTACAACTGTTATGAAGCATGTGAATTGTTTGTCCCTGTAAGCAAGGGTGGTAGCAAATCGGCCGAGCGTTTGTAGTGGTTTGTTTGACCCATAAGGAAGAATTTTGCGAGGTACGGGTGTGAGGCAATTTGATTTTATTATTGTCCAATCCTGCTCTGTTATGGTGGTTATGGATGCACCCGTATCAATAAAAAAAGGAATGCGGGTCTTATGTACATTAAGAATGACGTCTTTGAGTCCTTTTGGGAGAGAATTTCCGAAAAGCACATCAACCACATCGGAGTCATCATCGGAGTCGACAGCATTTGCGCGATCACTGTGTATGTTTGTGTAGCGTGAATTAGGCCTACCTGTTGAGGGCTTGCTGCGAGGTTGTGGTGCACGACAAACACTTGCAAAATGATTTTTTTTTTAAACATCGTTTGCAGTTTGGCCTATCGCCCTGCATTCAGAGTTTTCTTTGTGCGAATTTCCGCATCTGTCACATTGAAAGCTCGAGCTAGGCCTTTCGTCGTAACGTTGACGTGTGGACGCGATTTGGTATTGCTTGCTGTTGTTGTTTTGAGCGGCGCGAGGTGTTTGGTTGCGTGCAAGGTGCACCGATCCCTGGCGCGGGTGTTGTGGTCGATAA
This sequence comes from Lithobius niger, assembly GCA_023313725.1. NCBI lineage: Eukaryota > Metazoa > Arthropoda > Chilopoda > Lithobiomorpha > Lithobiidae > Lithobius > Lithobius niger. The sequence goes on from JAHWFP010026104.1 coordinate 32,346, forward strand.
GACGTGGCAAACACGTGTTTTTCTGAGCCTAACGTTTCGATTTCTTTAGCTTGATCGTCGCATGCTTCGTACGAACGGGCTAGTGATAAGAAAGATTCAATTTTCATATCGGATTCACGCAAGAGTCGTCGTCGTAGGTGTTCACTGTTGCAGCCGGTGATAATTTGCTCACACACTGAGCTTTCATATTCTGTGTCTGGATAACCGCATGCAAGGGCCAGATCGCGTAGGCGCATTACAAAGGAATCTATGGCTTCATCGTCGGTCTGTGTTGCTTGCCGTAGGCGATGACGGTTCAAAGGAATGCAAAGTGAGGCATTAAAATGTTTGTCCAGTGCACTGCAAAGGGTTGAGTATACGTTTTCATCATCAGTAGGTTGGTCCGGCAAATGTTTTGCGATGCGTTGTATTTCTGGTCCGCGGATGTGGAGGATTAGTGCTTTTTGACGGGCCGATTCTGTAACGTCGATGGCTTCCAAATACAGTTTGAAGGCTTCGCGCCATTCGCGCCATCGAGTTGCTTGGTCCGTCCCTCCAGTTTGAAATGGTGCTGGGGCGGGTAGATTTGCGATCCAAGACATCGTGGGAACGGTTTGTATCCTCGTCGCCAATGTAGTGTTGTTATTGTTGCATTACACTAGGGGGTAAATGACTGAGCACTACACTCGAGTACTTGGCCTACTGCCATTGCTATATATATACTTTATTATACCACCTGGTGGCGCAAGCCACCAATACACCACTGTGCTACATATATGGAATCTGGATACTACAGTGGCCAGCCCATGCATTTGCATGCGCTGTGTCTAACACCGATTCACGGCACTCCTGGGGTAGCACTAGTTGCTTCTCGATTGGCAGCTTACCCAGTGCTTGTAAGGGCTTGCGAAAAAGAAGGCCTTTGTCGACAAAAAAATGTTTGTTGGCATCTTGCTGTTCTGTTGGTAGTTTAGATGTTTCCCAGCACTGTTTTAGTGTGGGGCAATTTTGCTGGAGTTTTGCGAACTCGGTTTTGTCCAAACTAAGTAATTGTGAAAATTGATTAGATTGGGGCCCTAACACTACATTGTCTAATGAGTCTGGTTTGGGACTAACAAAACCCTCCTTCACTGCCGGTGGAGGGGTAACACACGATTCCCTGTCTAAACTAGAATCACTCAAGTCAGAATCAAAATCGATCTTGCGATATTGTGGTCTAGAGATCGGTAGTTGCAAGTCAGCACGAGTCTGTGATCGTGTGACGGCGTTTACAAGAGGGGGTAACAAGGGTAGACCTCTTTCTTCCAGAATAGTCTGGGATGGAACCCCCAACAACATTTGGAAGTGTGGGCCCGTGTGATCGGTTACTAGGGCATCGGTAACGAGAGGCCCGAAAGGTGTTTAAACCTCAATCTGTGCAATAGCGTGTGCAGTTGTTTGTTCCGTAAGCGCATTGTGGCAATGCACATACTCACAAGTAAACTGGTCTGGTTTTACAAAGTCACGAGAAATGACGTTGTCAGTGGAACCTGTGTCTCTTAAAACTAAACACTTTGTTCCATCACTTACCATTCGTGAATATGTTTACTTTGAACTAATTCTGGAGGGCTACGGCTTACAAAATTACAATTAGACTCTTTGGTTGTTGTTTGAGCTGCTTCGTGAGCTATACGAGCACGGCATTCTTTGAGCTGGTGCCCGGGCTGCTTGCAAAAATAGCAAGTGCCGTCGTTAGGCCTTTGCCTTCTAGGCCTATCAAATTCCCGGTTGGGATCTGTAGAATTTGACGTGGCAGAGTCCCCACTAGTAGGTTCTGCTGTTGCTGCAGTGCCGGCCGGCTTAGCTGCAGTTCGATTGCCCCCACGGGCATTGCCATGTGCTTTTGAAGCTTGGCCGTTGGGCTGTACGACTGATTGCACCTTGCCTTTTTGAGCAGTCTCAACTGAGATTTGTTTGTTTCGAGTGGTCCGCTCGTCACAAAGCTTAGAAGCTTCTTCTAACCTGCCTAACTTCTGTTGGTCTGGTAACCACTTACGTAGGCCTATTGGACATGCCTTCAAAAATTGTTCCATTAAAATAACATTTGCTAAGTTATTATAATTTGACTTAACTTCAGCCAACGACATCCATCGGGTAAACAAGGTTTGAAGTTCAAATGCAAATTCGTAGAATTGAATTTCTGGGTCTTTTTCTAAGGCTCTGAATTGCACCTGAACTGATTCTTATGTCTGCACAAAACAGGCCAAAAGATGCGTTTTTACGACATTGTAGTTATGCATATCTTCTGCATTTAATTGCGAACACACTTTAACCAATAGGTCCCCCATTAATGGTTGTAACCCGACCACCCAGCCATTTCTGGAAATGCGTTGAGTTTCCATAGTGCGTTCGAACACTTTAAGAAATGAATTGATTTCTGATTTTGGACCCCATTTGTTAACAAGTCTAATAACGTCAGCAATTTTTCCTGGCTTATCAACTGGTCTTGGTTGTTCATTAACTGCTGGTAAACTAGGGTTGGTACCTGTATTACTAGTTAACCTAGCAAGTTCTAATTGCTTTTCAACCAACAGCGTCTCTTGTGCTACTCTTTTTAATTCAAGCTCTTTGGCTTGTTTTTCTAACTCCTTAGCCTGCTGGCTAGTTTGGGAGTGTTGGTCTGCGATCCTAAGCTCATGAGCTCTGGCCCTAGCTGCTTCAGCTTTTTCTTCGGCCCTACGAGCATCTCCACGTTGCCCTTCAACATCTCTTAATCTTAATTCTTCTGCTTTAAGATCGGCCTGTCTTTCTTTTAAAAGAAGTTCACGTTTGGCCATTTCTGCCGTTTCACGTCTGTCTAGAGCAGTTGCTAATGTGTCAGACAATTCCTCTAAAGTAAATTTTTCACGTTGAAAGGCATCTTCTAAAATTTCTTTAGTTTCGTGACGTTTGTCCGAAACTGTAAGGCCTAGCGTATGGCAGGCTTTCTTTAAATCTTTATTCTGAAGATTTCGAATAACACGGCTAAAGTAGCCATGTTAGTTTTTTTCAAGTAAAGTTTTTAAATGAAAAAAAAATTAAATCACAGCCGTGAAATTAATTATCGGCGTTTAAACTGAGCAAGAATTAAATATTTTCTCAAATAAACCAAAACCAGTTACATGTGCGAAAAACATACAAAATTACCCCAGGCACAAGTGAATGAAATACCTACTAAAAAAAATAATAGGCTAACTACGCAGGGCCTGGCATCTTGGCATATCCTACGTACACTAACTTTTTTACAAAAAGCACAATCGCTGTGTGGTCAGTCAATCCATGTCTCCCACCGTCAACTTGGAGTTGAATGAGACACTGAAGTGAACGTCCTTCTTGGTGAAATCTGAACACTGGCACAAAACTTCTTGGTTGAATTATCCAAGGTGTGGAAACTGGAGCTCCATATCCCTCTGGGGTGGCTTCTCCGGATGTAGATGATTTTGCTTCACCTTCTGTAGGCTTGCCTGTAGTTTCACTTTTTATGAAGTTGAGGCTCCCGCCTTCCGTCTCTGGGCGTCTAGCTGGTACGGGAACTGATGAGCCTTAATTTTGACTGTAAGGCGGACGTCTGCTTCTCTGAAGCTGGGTGCAATCGTGGTGACGTGATTGCGGGCATCTGGGATGCAGTTATTTTTACTGAACTGCGGACATCTCGAGTTTGAAGAATTGTTCAAAGTTCGAAACTGGGTATGGTAGTATGGCACGGTAGGGCGATGATCCCTCCCGATGATCCCACCTGCCGGTTAAAGGTGCTCTCGGTCTAGCGCCGTTATCTTGGTGTACTCATCCGGCGTTATTAAAGTAGTGAAGGTGACTGTTTTGACTTTTGCGCAAAATAGCCTACTCTCTACTGATCCGATGTTAGGGGTAGGGAACTTTTATGCCTGGGCATCTAAAATATCACTACAATAATCTACCTATTATCGCTGCCACCAGGTGGGAATTTAATAGCGTTCCTGGTTTAAAGGGCAGTTAAATTGACTAACCTTAAACTAGCTATTAATCAAACGAAGTCAATGTTGAATAAAAACTCTTGGTAGTTTTTTAATAAAACATGAAAATGCAAAAGATATTTACATTGGACTACAGAAACAAGTTCAGTGAACTTCGAACGCTTTTTAGTTAAAGCAAGACAAGTTTAAACAAACTTCAAAAATGTTTTAAGTTGAAACATCGGCGATTGCAAACACAGTTTTTGTTTACAGTGAATTTAGACAAGAATTAAAGTCTAATTGTTCAAATCCATGAACGTTACTTAAAAACAGGTAGCGTTTTGTTTTGACAGTATTCTATACACCCTACCACCTGTAAGTATGAGAGTTCCATCCAGAAGGCCTAACTGCTTCAGTAATACCTTACGTGATTTTGGTGAAGTCCCTTTTTAAATTAACCCATTTAGTTAAAATAAAAATAAATAATAGCGCTGTGGCTAATATTTAGAAAAGGGGATTTTAGGAAGTAGTCCCTAAACACTTAAGTATGTAGAGAGGGTTGGTCAAGAATGCCGATGGCCTAACTGTCTACAAATCGCGAAAATTGCCTAGTCAAATTTAAATTTTTAAACTATAAAATTTAGAATGTCTTGTCCTAAAAGTTAAATTTTCAAAAAGTTAAACTAGTTCTGTTACGTCCATAACAACTACTACCTTCTGCCCGGCATGGCAGTGGACAGGCATCCCGATCCCCAGATCCGGAGTAGCGACAATCGGCAATTCGTCTGTTAGCTTGGCTAAGGGTTGAACACGACTTTTGTTTATATAGCAACAAGGTGGACCTGCTGACGTAGGCGCGCGGACCCCAGGGAATGGGACATTTAGTATTGAATCAGTTGTGACGTCACGATGACGCGTGTGACAGATGGTCGACTGGAGATTGGGCTTGTTGCTAAGCAACTTGATTGACAGCTCGCTGGCATTGTTTGCAGGCAAGAGACGAAGTCTGCTTGCAAATGGCTGAGCGCCAATTTTCTGGAAAATGCTGCGGCCTGACTGGCTGAGGGCCTTTCGGTAGGTAGAGCAGCGAAAAAGCATTGCCGGTTGTGAATAGAATTTCCATGCTAGTTTCAAACTTGAAGGAACAAAGGCAAATTTGAAAACCAACGGATTTTTCTTTAACTGTAGAAGCTGTACAATTGAATTTATTTGGCAGAAGGATACTGTGGATTGAATTGCCGTGGACTAGGGATCGTTGCTGGGATGCTAATAAAGTGCAGGGAGCATAAAATAAAAACATCGTAACTACGAAAATCGCGAGTGCTGGTTCGGTAGTTTTTCGTAAGTAAACATTAACATTAGCGTTATAAAAATAAGCTTTAACTGGTACTAGTTTATTTACACATTTTAAGTTATTAACCCCCCGTGAATCTGAAGCAGTCAAGCCAAAGGTTGTTGAAGTTTTCATAAAAATTCATTGTAATATGGCCTGTGCCACAACAAGTCAAAATAAAAACAGCAAGCAACGAGATTGAAACAAATAATATGGTAGTGCAATTGTCTGACCATACGTGCCCCCCTAACATACACTGAACTGTGGCTTTATGCCGAAAATGAAAATACCAAGTTTTTACATTTGTACAAACGAAGCTGCGTTGTCGGCAGTGACTTCCGGTTGGTGAAACGTGGTGGAAAACGCCCATATTTAATTTCTGAGATCGTTTTTGCAAATTGTGTTCCCGTGGAAAGTTGCGGGGATATCTGGCTATGTTGTGTCGAAAACTGGGTTAAAAAATGTCAATTTTTGGCTGGGGAGGGGGGGGGGGATGTGCTATAAAGGTGGTGATCGCTGTTTTCAGCGTGAGAAAAAAATGGCCTTCGTAGCTCTTAGCATTATACTGCGAAGCTTGTTGGAAGTATTTCCCCAATTTGGAACAAGCTGTAGTTCATACCAGTATTTCACATTCGTCTAAGTTTCTTTCGATGAACGAAGAGACGGTTTCGATATCGGAATATAAAAAAAAAGAACCAACGATGATTGACGAAGAAGAAAAAAGTGATCTTCCAATGTCTGACAATGGGATTTTCTTGTGTCAATACTGCGAAAAGATGTTCAGGAACAATACATATAAACCGAGGCACGAAGGGCGTCTCTAATCAGCTCGCGTATAAACAGCACAAGTGTAGAGGGACTGTAAAACAACGTGCAAGGGAAATTGGACAGTCTTCAAAAAAGAGACGTAAAATGTCTTTTCCTAAACTCACCTCTGTTGAGGTAAGAAAGAATTTCTCAAATACCCGCAAATATCAACCTCGTTGTCAACAACGTCAGATCTCTAGTCGTACCTATAATAGAGGATACCAGAATCGAGTGTGCCTTGTCCTACATGATTCGCAATTTGAAAGACAAGACGGAGGTGACCGACGATACCGAACTCGAGGTGAGGCTGTTCAGTTTGGAATTAGGCGGGTTTGATCTCGTGCGCGATGCTTTCAACAGTTGCTTCTTGACTTGCAAGCGGGATTTTAGGTCAGATGAAATGCACTACGAGCCTTTGATTTTGTAGGAATGGTACGAGAATAAATATTGGAATCTTTTAGAACAATGTCAACGTCTTATGGTAAACATAAAAGCTCAAATTGGATTATGCATTCTCTTCAAAAAAGCGACGGATAATACGGAAACTATTAAAGCTTATTTTAACTCCAACCTGGTCAGAGTGGGTAGCAAGGAGGTTCTCTCGGAAATCTCGAACAAGATTCTGCTTAGTATTGGTCAGTTATCCATAGAAGGAAGTGGATGGGTTGTCAAGCAATGCGTGTGCATTGAACTATGCGTTGGAATCTATAGACCCTTTTCGGGAAAAAGTTACATAGCACTCCCCAACAAGCTTAAACTAGCTCCCGATTTACTGGTCAATGTGCGTAGTGAGGATGATAGATGTTTTCTGTGGTCCGTGTTAGCTAGTATACACCCCGTTCCATCTTCGCAACATGATTTGGATGTGAAACATTACCTTTCTCGTGCGCACGAGGTAGTTGTCGGAATGTTGGATAAATACCGCGTTCCTTTATCCAAGATCGCAGCGTTCGAAAAACCAACATCATTTCGATATCTGTTTTTGGTTTCGAGGATGACGAACCTTGCGTTTATCGCTCGAGTTCCTTAGTTGAAAGTAAGCACCACGTTGACATGCTTCTTCTCGACGGACACTACGTGACGATAAAACATTTCAACAAATTCATCATGAGTTTCAAACCCAACAGAAACTTGAAATATTTTTGCAGGCATTGTCTACACGGTTTTCAAAATGGTTTCGGGTATGAAAACGACCACCTTCCTTCTTACGAGGGAGTTCCGTTTCAAAAGACCTCATTGCCCAACAATGATGTTATCCAATTTTAAGAATTTCAAGAACGAGATCAAAAGGTTGCACATAGCCTATGTGGACTTTGAAGCGGCACTCCAACAAGTCTCCAGTTGTGATGGAAACGATACATACACCAGAGTTAACCACATACACGAAGCTTGCAGTTTTGCCTATGTGATTGTGGATCATTTAGGTGAAGTATTTTCCAAAAAGTTGTACAGAGGAGTAGACTGCGTGAAGGTTTTCTTCGAATCTATATTAGAGGAGCAGAAAAAGATCGTGACTTACGTGGATTTCCACAAGAACGAATGAAACGTTTAACCAAGGAGCAGTGGTTGCTATACAAAACAGCTGCGGTGTGCCATCTTTGCAAACACGGTGCATTTACCCCTCCCCAAGAAAAGTTTAACGGGTTTACGAAAGTACGAGACCACGACCACATCACCGGTGAATTTAGAGGTGGCGCACAGCAAGTGTAACTTTGCTTACACTTTGAACAAAAACATAGCGGTTGTTATGCATAATTTCGAAAAATACGACAGTCATTTCGTTGTGAAGGCTTTGAATTCGTTTAAAGATTTGAACGCTCTGCATAATGTGAAAATTTTTGCGGAAGAGTGTTTACCTCCCCTCGTTGTTGAAAAGAGCGATCTGCTCCGAATCTTACGAACACACGATGAAGATTTGGGATTTAGGCAAATGCAAAACGTTTGAAGATTACCATGACCTGTATTTTTGGACAGATGTTGGGCTTTTAGCCGATGTCTTTGAAAACTTTAGAGCAACAAGTTTGGCTAGTTACGGATTGGACCCCTCCCATTACATTTCTGCACCCTCCCTATCTTGGGACGCGGAGCTCAAGAGGACGGGAGTGTCTTTGTATCTCTTCACTAACATTAGCATGCATCTTATGGTGGAAGAGGGTTTAAGAGGCGGTGTCTCGTTTATAGCTAGAAGATACGCTAAAGCCAACAACCCATATATACCATCTACTTTCGAGCCTGATAAAAAGAATTCTTACATCATATTTTTGGACTTCAACAACTTGTACGGTTGTATAATATGCGAGTATCTACTGACTGGAGAGTACGAATGGGTGCCGGAAGACAAGCTTGAGGATATAAATCTCAATAATTACGGAGATGAGAGTGATAGGGGGCTGATGTTAGAAGTGGACTTAAAATACCTGTAGATGCTTCATGCATCGCACAACGATTTCCCGTTAGCCCATACTTTCTCCTTTCAACCGCCGGGCAATCGAGGACTTGCAGTTAACGTACAGCAAAGACCTAAAGCTAACCACTAACTTTTTCTTAAAGACAAAGAACGTGGTGCACTATAGGAATTTGAAATACTACCTTTCTCTCGGCATTGTTCTCAAGAAAATACGCAGAGCAATCAGTTTTAAGTAAGCCCCTTCGATGAAATCTTACATCGAGTTTAATAACGAGAAACGGCAAGCAGCCACTAACAATTTTGACAAAAACCTCTACAAACTGGTGAATAATTCGAGTTTTGGGAAGGCGATCGAAAACGGACGTAAAAGAAACAATGTCTTGATAGCAACGACGAAAGAGAAAGCTATCAAGTACGCATCTCACCCACGCACCACGAGTTTCACTTCTCTAAGCGAGGATTTGGTAATTTTTACAAAGACCCCAGCAAACATTATTTTGGACAATCCCATCATGGTTGGTTTTAGCATCTTGGAATTGTCAAAGTTATTAGTCTACCAGTCTCACTACAACCACTTGATGAAAAAGTATGGGCCGGGGAGATGTAAACTCCTTGTCACGGATACGGATAGTTGGTGTTATTCGATAGAAACGGACGATGTTTACAAAGATATGGAAGAGGATGCTTCGTCGTTCGACACATCGGACTACCCCAAAGATCATTTTCTACACTCCGACATCGACAAAAAAGTATTGGGAAAGATGAAAGACGAGAGCGCGGGTTGCCCTATTTCAGAGTTAGCATTTTACAGTCGGATGGGAAGAACAAAACGGCTTGCAAAGGCATTAAAAAACGGCACAAGTCGTGCACGAAACGTACAAGTGTGTGTTGTTTAATAATAGCGTCGTAAGAACTCTAGGATCTTACATTCGTTCTGAGGCCCATGAACTAAAAACCGTCACCATCAACAAGTTGGCTTTCAGTCCTTACGACGACAAGAGATGGGTATGCGACGATGCAGTCAGTATGGGCACGTGAATTCAGCTTAAACTATCTATGTTATCCATCCAGCTGTTGTATTTGGAATCGTAGCCTTTCCATTTAACGAAATAAAGCATTTCCCATCTTTTCCTTTCTTTTTACGTAACACCTGCTCCACTAGAAATAAATCTGGAACTAGGGTTTTTTGAATTTCCTGTTCATAGAAACCTCCGAGCACTGGTTTCCCAGACTCATCCTTTAACAGATACGTAGCTGGTTGTTTGTTGAATACTTCCGTTGGTAAAATTTTGCAAATATCCTTTATCAAACATTTTTTTAACTTTAGATATCCTGACTTTATTTCCTACAACAAATTTTGGTTTCTTTAGCAGTCGTCTAGGACTAGTTCATCTCGGCAATGGTTCATGACGTCTGGTTACGTCCCTAGGTTTCAGTTCTGTGGTGGAATGAACCGTGTTGTAATGCGAAACCAACTCGTCGATAAGGTGTATCCACTTGTAATTCCCCTGCCTGGTAAATCTTTTCCACATTCGAGTTTTCAGCGTTCTGTTGAAACGTTCTACCACGCTCGCTTTCTTTTCAGAGTACGTAAACTACATGCTGATGTTATGGAGCCTAAGTAGCACTTTGAAGTCTTTATTGTAGAACTCACTACCTAAATCGACTTGTAAATTTTTAGCGGGGGGGGGGGGGGTCGCTCCAGCGAGTACCTTGAAAGCTTCGGTAACATCTATACCGGATTTAGATTTAAGAGAAATGGCCCAAGCGAACTAATGCAGGTCAGCAGGTAGTTAAACTCTTTATTTAAGTTAGCGTACGGTATCATTTCAACCAAGTCAGCCTGTCATAGATCGTTTAGGCCCAGTACTATCACTTTCCGTCTCAGAAAATTTTTCCGCGTTGGTTTGTGAAGTTCGTTTACGAGTTGATCCATTTTTTTTTTATTTCCCATTCCGAACCTGAGTATTGTTTTCATGATTTTCTTAACGATGGAAGCGGCTAGTTTTTCTCCATGGCAGAGACGGATCCTCTCTCACTTTTTGAGCTTTTGAAATGAGAACTTCATCGGCGGCGTGTCAATCTTTTAAATCTGAGCTTTCGGCATACGCTATGTCGTGTTCTTTGCAAGCTTCGTCTAGTTTATTTATTCCGGGATATCCTCGTGCCAGTCGCTTATTCAGCTGAGTTCCAGAACCGCAGTATTGATACCCCGGTAAATGCATTTCAACGGGCAAGTTATCTATGATTTTGTTCACAAGTCCCTTCCCCAATTTGATGAAGAATGCTTTTTTTGTACCACATACATCGTAAAACACTATCTCCATCGGTCTGTTGTTTCGTGAAGTTGTAGAACCTGGGGGTTTCGACTGGTTAGAAGTCGAACGTTTACATTTTAGGCAATATTTCTTTTTGATTTCTTTATGGTTGCTCTTTTTTACTATAGTACAATCTCTTTTAATTCCGAGTATATCTCTTTTAAAAATAAATACAATATGGATTCCTTTTCGATTATTCTGACCGGCAAAGACTCTGACTTGAAAATTGATCTAAACAAACCCATCCATTTGGACTTGCGGAAAAAATTACGAACTGGCTCTGCTTAATGTAGACACTTATAATAGCATGCACAACATCACCTCAAAAAATAATGAAATTCAGTACACAACCGATGCTGGCGCCTCCTGGCAGAAAGTGTTAGTTGTGAGAGGGTTCCACGATTTGTTAATTGCGGCGTCCTCCAGCAGATTGTTTTTGGCGTACTTTCCTGGTTTGTTTACTATTTATTGCTTGCATTTAATGGCCTTCACTAAAGTTACGTGTAGAGGATAAGGCCGATTTGTTAATCGTGCCGCTATAATAACTTAGGTGTTGTACACCGCGAGGCATGTCAACGCATTCTTACAGGGACATGCCAGCATTGTTTTGCTGTGGCCCTCTTACTTTTACTTATTGTTGTATTCTTTCTTCCCCTTCTTCCCCTTCTTCTTTGGTCCAGGCACGTAAGGTTTGGACGCTCCACCAAAAATGCCTTAGCCCCTTAGGAGCCATCTTGGTTCGAATTGGCTCAAGTGCCGAGATGTAAGTTATCCTACATGATTTATTAGGCGTAAGAACTGTAACGATTGCTCATGCTTCAGTTATCATGTCCCTACATAATTTAGTATCATGATCTGTGTACCGAATTGAATTCAAACTGTTCCCAATTGCCGATCGCCACTCTTAATGCCATAGACCTGTAACCAGCAATTATGTAACGTTTCCCAATGATGATTCTACTGTGGGCATTGTGACGGCATGATATTAATGTGATACGCCTCCTAATAAACCGGACCGATAAGTCGTCTGTACCCAACTTACGTATCTTCAGTTTCATTCCTGTTTTCGTCACGGCTTCGATCCCAGACTCTGTGCGTTTAGGCCAAGCGAAAGTAAACATAGTAGTAATTAAGGTGGCTCATTGCAGACTTTAAACGTTAACGCGATTACCGTTTAGTTAGTCTCAGCGATCTCCCACATCTATGGTGGCAGTGGCGTGGTAAGGATTTCAACACCCTTATATGTTTGAGGGGTTGAGGGGGGCTGAACTTGGAGGTAAGGGGGATAAACCTTCCCCAAATATGTCATTTTATAAACACAACCAAGTTATGATACTAGGGTAAATTAAATAAAAAACATGATAAAAGGAGGAAAAAAACCACCACTCCACACATACCTTCCTATGCGGCCCTGAAAAAAAGTATCTAATGCATTAAAGCTTCAATAAATGCGATATTGCATGTCACTAATCGTGAAACAAGTAAATTAAACCAAACGCACGAAATAAATTGCAATTCTATCCCCCACTTACCAGAATACTTCGAGGAGAGAATTCACTTAAATTAAAAACACAAAAAAGGATCATCAGCTTCCTCGTAACAGGAAAAAAAGTCGTCTTTAAGGTTCATGGGCGTTGTATTCGATCTTGATCGTCGGGCAGGCAGCTTAGGTTAGGAAGGTGTGATAAAATCGTTTTAGGCAGTGGAGAAACAGTTCATATTTTAAGTCCCAATTGTCACAATTCTTCTGGTTGAGACGTTACAGGGTAGAGTCTAGCTAGGGTTAGGGTAACGGTGACGTCTAGATATTAACGTTCTAACTGCTCAAAACTCTCACCTCTTCGGAAATCGATTGCACTACTTTCGGTCAACGGTACCATAATGCTACCATAGATGTGGGAGATTGCTGAGACTAACTAAACGGTAATCACGTTAACGTTTAAAGTCCGCAATGAGCCACCTTAATTACTACTACTACGTTTAGTTTCGCTTGGCCTAAACGCACAGAGTCCGGGATTGAAGCGGTGTCACAAACGCCAGGCAAATCTGGGATACCCTAAGAAATAACTATGGTCGTAGACACCGTAATTACTCTTGAGTTCCTATACAGGCAATTTAATAGGGCAAAAATAGCTCCCACAGAGAGTATCCCGGCTTACATAACTCGTGTAATAGGGCTAAGCCAGTCATGTATTGCGGCAGGAAAACAAGTTGAGGAAAGGGAAGTTTGTATCGTTATCCTATACGGGTTAGAGCGCCCTCAATTTAAAGTAACCAGGGAAATGCTTTACCAACAATTCCAATTGAGAATCGATTTAGTACAAAACAGCCTAGCACACTGCCAATTATTGATGGAACAAACACAGCAAGTTGTTAACCCTCAAATGTGTACTGTTCCCCCTTACACCTATCCCAATTAGGTGTAAGGGGGAACAGTACACATTTGAGGGTTACATTTGAGGGTGACAGAGTTTAGCCTTGCCATCCACAACTGTGGCCGTACAAGCCGCATCGGTCAGGTGCTGGTCCTGTGGGACTTTTGACCACAGTTCTCTCAGTGCGATAGGATCCCACGGCAACACTATGTTGGCACACGATGTGAACTATGTTACGGATATGGGCACAGAATTAAACTTGTGGCAACAATGTTAAACAGCCCCCCGACCCTAACCTAACCGACCCTTCTCCGAACCCTAATTCCCAACGTTCGCAAAATTATCATGGGCATGGTAGAGGTACTTGGAATGGCGATAGGAGGACGAGTCAGGCAACTAATCCAAATAATTCTGGTATTGGGAATCGTGCGGTTTTGCATTGCACACTCACGGTGCAACCCACGGTGTAGCTCTAGATACCTACCGACTCGACACGGGTGCTGATTGCAACTTGATTAATGTTAAACCACATAGCGTTGATCTCAACAATTGTGAAAAGGTTGAAATAGGTTTGGCTGTTACTGATGTACAGGCCATAGGGTATAAAGTAGGTAATGTCATTGTTAATGGTTTTAATGCTAATGGTAAACAATTTCCAAGACCCCTGCTACTAAAACATGCAATATATGTCGAGAATGGACGTTGTAACTATGTGCCTCTAGAAGCATTGAAAGCAGCTGGTTATAAGATAGAATACAGGTACGACAAAATATTAGTTAAAACAAAAGATAAGCCTGTACGATACGTAATGGTTTTTTGTCAAATAGGCAATATGTATGAAGCTAAAGGAACCCAAAAGGGCACACTCCCTAATTACGATGTAACCCCTGTAGATAAGCAGCAGTCTAAGGAGCCACATGTTGGCTCAATTACATGTACCCTTGAGATGATGCACCGGCGATATGGGCATGTTCCATGTGAGAGGATTACTACTCTATTTAAGAATGGGCGTGTCAAAGGCCCACATCTAGTTGGTAAGGCCCCAGAATTTTGTCAGATATGCGCTAGTACCAAGACTAGGGGTAAAGCTCACCCCCGTCTGTCTTGTGTATGTGCATCTAGGCCGCTCGCGCGGTGGAATCTGGATTTATGTGGACCTAGTAATGTACCAGGTAGGGATGGGAAACTTTATTTTCTGAGTGTGGTTAACACATTCTCAAGGAAATACTTTGTAATCCCTTTAGTGTATAAGTGGCAAGTGTTCCCTCCTTTTAAGGCATTGGTTCTTGCAGAGGAGAACAAGACAGGCCTTAAGCTTCAACGTATAACTACGGACAATGGCGGTGAGGTAACTAGCCATGATTCCTTTGCCTTTTGTGCCGAAAAAGGCATACATCACCATAAAATACCTGTCCACTGCCCCCAAAATAATGGACCCGCGGAACGATGCCATGGGGTCTTGAAACAAATGGCACGAGCTTTGCTTGCTGATGCGAGGCTTCCTCCTAGTTTTTGGCCAGATGCGATAAGAGTTGCGGCTGATACCGGAATGCCCCATATACTAAGGTCCTCCCTGATCATGTGACCCCCATAGAAAAATATTCAGGTCATGTTCCACAGGTCTACAAGTGTAGACGTTTCGGGTGTTTGGCGTACATCCACCTGGAAAAAAAAAAGAGGGACACTTTTGGGCCAACGGCCTTGCCTCATGTTAACTTAGGTTACGATTTCCATGTAAGGTTTTACAAGTTATTTTACCCCTTTCAAGGGCGTTCTGTGTGGGCAGTCATTGTTGACTTTTTAGAGACAAAGAATGCGTCTGTATTTTTTGGTTGGTCTTCCCCTCCCATGAACGTAGACTGGTCAGATTCCACTTTAGTGGTCAGCTGTTGTCAAGCAGTGCCACTTATCAGAAGATAGCTCAGAAGATAGCTCAGACGATGACAGCATTGTGGGTGTTAATATAGCACACCCCCAAGTACAGGTTGGGGCTCCTCCTGCAACGTGCCCTAATGTTATCCGTCCCGTCACCTTTGACTGTTCAACACGTACAAATCTGATGTTCCCGCAGAAGCCAAGCGTTACCCCCGTTGCCTTGTATCAATTTGCAGGATGAGTATCACCCCTCGACCAGTTAATTCATTTTGACCGATCTTGTTGTTTCCTGGGTCGTGTTTGATTGTGAATTTCCACTGAAAGAGATATTTAATATGTAAATTAATGGTAACTAACCTAAATGTGTAAGTTGTTCACATCCCCGTAACTCGACTCTTTGACGACGGAGTTGTTAACATTTGTTGAAAAGTGTCACTTTACTACCTTTACCGGTTTATTTTATTGATATGTGTCAATTATGTATTTTGTACATTGGCTTTGTATTATGTATGACGTGTGGAACGAAACCACCGCTCTGCCTGCCATACTGTGTCGTAAATTTTTGCCCTTTTGTTTCGGTAACCTTTAGAGAGTTTCACTGGGATTTACACGCAATAAGGCAATTGTAATTTTTCTATCTGTGTAAGGTGTGTATTTGTTACAAACCGTTATGTAGCCACGAGGGAGTTCTGTGAGAGGGTTCCGCGATTTGATAATTGCGGCGTCCTCCAGCAGATTGTTTTTGGCTTACTTTCCCGGTTTGTTTGCTATTTATTGCTCACATCTAATGGCCTTCACTAAAGTTACGTGTGGAGGATAAGGCCGATTTGTTAATCGTGCTGCTATAATAACTTAGGTGTTGTACACCGCGAGGCGTGTCAATGCATTCTTACAGGGACATACCAGCATTGTTATGCTGTGGCCCTCTTACTTTTACTTATTGTTGTATTCCTTCTTCCCCTTCTTCTTTGGTCCAGGCACGTAAGGTTTGGACGCTCCACCAAAAATGCCATAGTCCCTTAGGAGAGCCATCTTGGTTCGAATTGGCTCAACTGCCGAGATGTAAGTTATCCTACATGATTTATTAGGCGTAAGAACTGTAACGATTGCTCATGCTTCAGTAATCATGTCCCTACATAATTTAGTATCATGATCTGTATACCGAATTGAATTCAAACTGTTCCCAATTCAAACTGTTCCCGATCGCCACTCGTAATGCCGTAGACCTGTATCCAGCAATTATGTAACGTTTCCCAATGATGATTCTACTGTAGGCATTGTGACGGCATATTAATGTGACACGCCTCCTAATAAACTGGACCGATAAGTCATCTATATACCCAACTTACGTCTCTTCAATTTCATTCCTGTTTTCGTCATGGCTTCCATCCCGGACTCTGTGCGTTTAGGCCAAGCGAAACTAAACGTAGTTGTAATTAAGGTGGCTCATTGCGGACTTTAAACGTTAACGCGATTACCGTTTAGTTAGTCTCAACGATCTCCCACATTAGTAAGTCCCGGTGCTTACGAAATCGAGGATTAGAATAAATTTCTCAAATCAGCGATAGATGCACATGAACGCAACAAGGATGCCATTATGATTCTCCCGAATCTAAACACTTCAAGAACCAACTTGATAATTACCAATCCGAATTATGGAATATCTTTTCCGGGTGACAAAAGTTTGGCTCAAGTCTTGGGGTTTGACTTGGGCTACTACGTCAGAAGTTGTCAAAATACTGTCGACATTATGACCATCAATACAATTTTCGTGCATGTCGATATCATCAGCAATTCTTACCTAAACAACGACATCTAGCCCACTTTATACTCTTTTTATCCCAATTTACCTCCCGGTTTCAAAATCATAGAGTCCCCTCATAATTTAATTTACCTCCCGGTTGCTACCAAATTAATCAGAAATATAAGAGTTTGGCTCACTTCGCAGACCAATGAGCCATAGATTTAAACGGCGAGACGCTCACGGTGTGTCTTCATTTGAGATCTATGAATTAAATTTAAAAAAAAAAGGATAGAAATGCTCGTGTTTGGAAAAAAAGGAAAAGGACTCTCTCTTATTTTTAACTGTAATAATAAAAAACAAATGGTTTGAGGCCTAGAAACAATGCTTTTACGAAATTCATAACACCCAGAAAATGAGCGTAGTAGAAGATTACTTAAAAATCAACGAACCTTTGCTGTACGATCATTGGTCGAGTCTTACCCGTACCACGAATACAATCCTATTGTTGGCACTAATCTCAACAAAGTAAATTCAGAAGTTCGCATACACGTAGAAACCCAAGATTTATTTCTGCACGTTGCCAACAGTTACCTCCTGATTAAAGGGCGGTTGCTGAAGGATGATGACTCGGCTTACGCGGACACCGACGTAGCTAGTCTTATTAATAATGCTCTCATGTTCCAGTTTTCTAACATCAAATGCGATCACCAACTTGTGATAAACAAGTTGACCAATCCATACCATACCACACCATACCAACTTGTGATAAACAAGTTGACGAGTTAAATTATCCGGGGTTCGGTACTCTGATCACCTATGGCTCGGCGGAGCAACCGGTTTTGCTCGGCCAGTGCTGGGCGTTGGCTAGTGCGGCTTCCATGGATGCTGAACTAACCAACAATTTGGGATTTAAACAGCGACACGCGTCCATCATCGTTGAAACAACTCCCAAGGGAAGCTTTACCTTCGCCATTCCGTTGAAACACGTCATGGGATTATTCGAAAATTACGATAAGCTAATCTACTGAACTAAACACTTGCTCACACTCATGCAAGCGAGCGACACGAACGCCATCTTCAAAGCAGAGGCCACGGCCAATGGCAAAGTCATTCTAAATAGCATTAGCTGGCAGGTTCCCCATGTCGTTGCCTCAGACGAGCAGAAACTTACAATCGACCGTGGACTTAAGATTCAGGCACTGGCATTATGATAGCTACAAGCTCCATCAAAATGCCAGCTTCACCTAGCGCGGGCTGACTACTTCAGCGGTCGAGAAACCTAGGTGGATAGTTCTAGCTTTTCAAACTAACAGGCAGCACACTTTAGTCAAAATCCCGGGCGTGTTCGACCACTGCAGTCTGCAAGATGCTCACGTGACTCTTAATTCCGAGTGTTATCCGTTTGTCGATTTGAACTCCTAATTTTACGACTGGAGAGTAGGATGGTCTCTACAGAATGGCCCAACAATTTAGGCAGCTGTGCTACGACACCAACGACGCCAACGACTTGAGTTTCGACTTGCTTCAGTTCAAGAAAGCCTATCCCCTCATGGTGTTGGATTGCTCCAAACAGTCCGAGAGGCTTCAATCTGGAATCATGGACGTACATGTCAAACTAAAGTTTAGAGCAGCAGTGCCAGCTAACACTAATTGTCACGCCCTGCTCGTTGGCGAAAGGAAAATCAATCTAAAGTTGGACAGAGGCAAAGTCGAAGTTGTTTATTAAATAATAATGGTAATGATAATAAAAAAAACATTATGGCGCTCAAAACAAGATCGCGAAAAAAGAAAGGCGGCTTTTTGCCGTTGGCATTGTTAGGACCGATTCTAGCCGGTATTGGCGGGTTAGCTGGAGGGACTGCTGGGGTGGTATCTTCCGTAAAAAAAGCACAAAAAGATGCACAAATTTTAGCTGAACTCGTGCGGCATCACTAGCAAGTGGAAGGTTCTGGCTCGAAGAAAAAAAAATAAGCAAAAAATGAACCAAAAAAAAATTGCCCGGTGGCAGAGGTCTTTACTTAGGCCACTCGGGGTTTAATCGATTTTGATAAACCTTTAACGAACTTTGATTTAAATGGATTGGCTAGAGTGATGAAAATTCCAAAATTTAGAGGTACTTTTAGTAAAGACACGTTTCCTTTAAAACTTAGGCCTACTGGCGAAAATGGAATCGTTAACTTTTAAGATTTCCACGATGGAGACGGAAGTCATTGGGTCGTCTATTCAACCTTTTTGGGAGAACCCTGTTATTTCGATAGTTTTGGCAACATGGGCTCTCCCTGGTACGTGGTTAACTACTTGGGACCGGGAATTAAATACAATTACGAACGCGTACAGAACTTTGACCAGTTAAGGTGCGGGCACTTTTGCCTATTTTTTCTAAGCGCATTTTCTAAGGCCTGTAATTACGAAGCTGTTTAGATAGGATGAAATGAGTTAAAAAGTTACGTGTAGGCCTAAATCTAACTGGAAGTAAGTGTCTTCTGTTTGAAAATCTTCGAGCGTGTGTACCGCGATATCCAAATTTTTTTCTATTTTGTAAGGAATGTCGAAAATGCTAGTTGTTAACTGCTCGTCCTTTATTTTAGTAATCAAAAAGGTTTTCCTTCCTGCTTTACATTTAGCAAAGAGTTCTATGCTTCGATCGCTGCAGTATAAAATTGCTTTACGAATTAAACCAGAACTAGTACTTCTGAAGCTTGAAAAAGGTCCTGAATTTACGAACAGGTCGACTTCTTTAGCCAATGGGCTTTTCATGCTGAAACTGATTAGCATGAAACAGTTTTCATGCACAAATTTCTTTGTAGCCGCGTCACTCGGTAAAGTAGGTTCGCTTAGATTTCTAATTGGTTTGGTCGCGGCATTGAAGTATTTTTCTGCTCGTCTTGTAACAAGCAGTTGCTGTCAACAAATACTTTAGTAACGGCATCGTTTGTTCGGTAAGGTTGGTTCGCTTAAATTTCTAATCGGTTTGTGCGTTGCGATGAAGTATACTTTCTGGTCGTCCTGTAATAAATAATTCCTGTTGATGTACACGTTTGTTGCCGCGTCAGCAGCTTGCCTTGGGAAAAGCTACGTCCTTAATTTGCTGCTTCTTCGCGTAAAAATTCCCATCAGCTTCATGTAAGTACAACGTATTTTTTTGATGCTAGAAATGGCGGAAGCCAACTCGTCGGTGAGAAGAGTAATGGCAGGAGGCAAATCGGTTTTAAGTTTCTGAACTTCCGTTGCCAGAGTACCGATCTGAGAATAATTTACGGCGTCTTCAGAGTCGATGGCAGCTCCTACTTTGGTTAAACGCTTACTTTGCATATCGTAGTTGTTTTTAGGTGTCAACACGTACCCTAGTCCTGGCTGTCCCCTCGGGCTGACCCCCACCACTTCACCCCCTTCTCCTCTCGTCTTTTTCAACGATTGTCCAAACTTATTAACAGACATCTGTTGTAAATATACAAATCCCCTTCCCTGATCATTTTTTTTAACAATAAATATATTAAAGGAATATAGATAAACCTCGAGATGACTCAACCATCCTGGCCAACAAATCTCTCCAATCTCTTGCAAAAAATACTTGTTGAAATTTAAGAATGATAAAGGTACAAAGATTAACGATGGTATAAAGTTTTCCTTGTCTCCTTCCATACAGTTTAACATTTAAAGGGTTCGGGGACTCCCGTTTCGAACGAAAAATCAAAATATAAAGGTTGCCCAGTGATCCGGAAACTCAAAAACTATTGACAAATCTTAAAAAGTATATCTGTAAAAAACTAGAAGTCGAGTTTGACGATCAGCAACTCGTATCTTTGACTACGTTTAATTATCCTAATTATATGCACACGGCTTTTCCCTGTTACTCTTCTTGCGAAAAGGCTAGTGACTGCGATAAACGCTCTGTCCGAGAACTTGGGTATACGAGGATGTACACAAAACTAAAGTGAAACTTAACAAAAATGTTATTGGCAAGCCGTGGTTTAACTTAACCATCATTAAACTTGATGGAAGTCACCGGGAAAATTACTGCAGTATACGTTACCAATGATTCTCTCAGCAACCTGAAATTATGGTGCAACGTAGACTTTGGAGTGGCCTAATCTGATGCTTAAAAATTTACAGATGAAGTCTTTATGAATTTGGTATCTCTGTAAACATAAAAAAAAAACGTGTAAATAAAAAAATTGGAAATTAAAAATTGCGACTTTTTTGTGCCTAAGGAAGAACCTAAAAATCATCCATTTCTACCTTCGATTATCAGATGTTTAATTATAGGTCTCGCAAATTGCATAAAAACTAACTTATTGTTTAATTTTAGTGGTAACGAAAGATGGGTCGACTACGACAGGTTATTTATTTACAGTAAAACTTTGTCAGCCTAAATACAAACCTTTGCAGTCCATATTTGCTGAAATTGAGGAAAACATTGCAGCAACGTCGCATTTTTTCACGAGTCTCAAATAGATTTAATTCCACCCGAGGAACTGGAGCCAAAATTTCGAAACCTTATTCTTTTTGACAACTGTCTATTAGACAAACAAAAAACATCGAGCGTTACTTCGCTCAAGGACGTCATTCAAATGCCAATGTTTTTTACTGCAGTCAGTCTTACACAACATGAGTTAAATTTGAAACATGTTTACGAAAACCATGTTGGCCCTGACATGGAATTTTCGGACTTTAAAAAGTTGTGTCAGAATTGTTGGAAAAAGCCTTACGGGTTTTTATCGATTAACCAAACGTTAAACGAGGGGAAATATGTTTACCTTTTAAACAAAAGAATGGAGACAAAACGAGAAATCGCAAATCTCAAAAGACGTTTAACTAAAAAAAATTATAAATTGACATTTGGGGGAGAGAGAGCAAGAACCGGTAGTAAGAATTTACTACTGTATTTTTTAAACCGGTAGTAAGCACCCTGAAACCGGGACCTGTCCTCGGTGCAGCAACGCAAACTACGCCGATTAAAAACGCTCCAGCCATGCAAACTATCCCGATTAAAAACACTCTAGCCACGCAAACTACGCCGATTAAAGTTTACAAAGAGGAAGAAAGTGACGAAGATGACTAAGAATCATTGGGTTTATCACCGTCCCCTGCAGTTACTCCTAGTCAGAAAACATTGTCGACCCCTCTCGATTTCAGTATCGCTGAATATTCAAGTCTGCCTGAAGCTCCTATAATGCTAATTCCTCCCGAGTCCAAAACCGTACACGCAGCTACGAGCACCGTTCCTAAATTCACCTCTTCATATTCCTTGGTGTAAGCTAGAAGCATGTCCACTCCCTCGGAGCTTTCTAACATCACCACTCTAAGGTCCCTCGGTAGTTTGTTACGTGGTCAGAATATTGGAGAAACTGCTAAATATTTCTTGATACAATTTTTCGAAAATCTCAAAGACACTGACCCAGTATTCGGATTACAGTACGATAAGAAAAAAGGTGAGCTGACCTTCGGTAATAAAATGGTTAAAATCTTTGAGAATGATGTAATGATCGAGGAGGAGCAATACATAGGGAGACGCGGGCTTTGGAACTTCCTAGTTTTCAAAGATTTGAAAGAAACTTCACTCGCACTGGTAGTTAAAGCAGCTTACGCGGCCATGTTAAAAACGCTATTTATCACAACAACGACCCAGATACTCGTAAACGCAAATCTAATCGTAGTGCTAAGTACAAGTCTGTTATCGCTCCGATTTGGGACGATATGAAAAACTAAGAAAAAGGAACGGGCATGGTTAAAAAAAGCGGGTAGCAGTCAGTGTCTATTATAAATATTACGACGATCCTAACGACTTGATAAAGAGACTCAGGCTTTTGTACAAGTCCACTCAGGCGGCCCACGATGGACATAGAAATGAGATGGTCGAAATTTTATCAGAAATACGGTGAAGACAAATTATAACTGCCCACCAAAAAAACAGTGGCATATCTAAATTTGGGGTTAGGTTGAATAAATCAAAAAAAGGTTCCTGAAGTACCCTGAAAAAAAGGTTCCTAAAGTACCCTCCTGGAACAGTTCAACGGTTCATTCTGAAAAAAAAACAACGAAAATAAGACTGAAAATACACCACACAAGACTAATTTACCATAAACAGAGTCTGAGAATTTTCTGTTTTAAACATTCTGATCACTAACGTAGTTCAGCAGGTCAAGGAGCAGTTTTTTAGCATAAGCTTCCATCAGCTAACGGAAATCGTTTGCAACACTTTTCAATTCTCCGCATCAGTAAAAACACCGTTATTCATCTTACTGTGAAACGCTACAACGATTGAAAAATGTCACACGAGACTTACAAAAACGCACACTTTCACAACGAAGATAGTCTACTAACTGCAAATTTTCAACTACTAACTGTAGTCGTCAGTGGGCAAGGGTGAACCAATCGACTGAATATAGCAGACAGCGGCAGTTTCGAATTCGAACCGTGCATTGGACTAAAAAACGAAATGTAAAGAGAGTTCAAACTTACCTTTAAGGTGCCTGATGACGACTACAGTTAGTAGTTGAAAATTTGCAGTTAGTAGACTATCTTCGTTGTGAATTCTCCGCATCTAAGAAAATTCCAATATTTGACAACATCCAGTTCTCTAGGCTCGGTCAAAGATCAAATACTTGCTTAATTTTCAGGCTTAATCTCGACAGAGACACGAGGGCCATGTCAAGACACTGCCAACATTACGATTGACGGGCCACCCAACAAGCCAGACGGACGATCAAGACGGTTGATCCCACGTCGACACTTGAAAGAATTGAGTAGCGCTCTGTCCATAGAATCATTGTTTCACGTTCTTCTTCACCCGACACTGTGGCCATGCGAGAATGGTAAACACTGTTGTTTTTAATATTGCCAAATTCGTATACAGAAAGAATACCAAATGCTGCATTTAAAAACCGTTAGTTGTGGAACCATTAGTTGTGAAAACTATTTAAACTTTTGTGCCCCTGGCAGGCACATTCAAAGCAGTTTTATTCTAAGACTAACGCTTCACGAGTTACGGGTAGTAAAGTACCCTGAAGGACACACCCCTAATTGCTTGATAACAGCTTGAAATAAGTAGATTTTTTAAAGTAAATGTTTTAATAATGTAGCACTAACAGTTGAGTTGAGAGAAAAGGTCCCTAATTCATGTCTAAAAAAAGGTCCCCAATTAAAGTTTGCAAAGAGGTCCTTAATTCATCTCTTAAAAAAAGTCCCCGATTAAAGTCTGCAAAGAGATCCCTAATTCATCTTTAAAAAAGGTCCCTGATTAAAGTTTGCAAAGAGGTCCCTAATTCATCCCTAAAAAA
>JAHWFP010026105.1:0-14137 GCA_023313725.1 Lithobius niger
AGAACTCAGTATTTACTTTCCCCTCCACTCAGAGTCCAACGCTACCCTGCCTGTCCGCGCTGCCATGCCAACTTCCGGTAGTGACAGCCTGGTCGGCCAGAGTCAGACGCCCCTCCTCCAAGGCGATCCCTCTACCCCGCACCCCCCCTCCGTCGCTCTCCTACAGGTTGCGCTTTCCCTCCTACCTGCAAGCAGGCAGCAGGTATAAAACAGACCAGAGGGACTGCATCTACAGCATTGGCTCAACTCCAAGTCAGACGTTACTACGGCGGTCGGAGCAGAGATGTCCCCAGTCCGAGTGTTGCCACCGGGCAAGGTAGTAGTTTAGAAAACTAGTTTTAGTTTTATTTTAATTTTTCGGAACTTTATTTCTAAATTTTAATTTAAAGATTTAAACTCAACTTTTGACTTGGGTTTCATGATTATGGGTAGTTAAAACCATCGGCATTTTCTGGTCTCCCCTCCCATAACTTAAGGGTTCCCTTTCTAAAAACCGGCTTTCTTTCTGTTTGTTTTACAGCATGTAATCAAACTTTTTTTGATATCACCAAGGTCCTGTAGCATAATTACAGAAGCACAGAATTCGATGGTAGGGCCCTGATTATTGCTAGCTTGACTCATTGTGAGTAAGTAGATTTGATCTTGTGCAAGATGCCTAGAAACATAATCTTAAATTAGACTAAGCTTGAAACTGTAATATACTTTTTCTAACTTAGAGGTGTTTAGGTAACACCAAAGAACATTTTCTATTAGAAATTGTAAGTGTGAATTTTATTTTGAAATTCGTTGCCGATAATTTATTCATAAATTTTTCTTGTGCTTTCACTGAAAGCTATTTTGTAGATAGTAGTTGCCCTGTAAAGTGTTTCTTTCCCCTGTTTATTAAAACGAAGAGTTTTAAACTGAGTTTGCATCTAGAGAGATTTAATTTGCTAGTGTTTTAACTAAAAACAACTCTTTTTTATTTAAAGCCTAAGGTTAGCAATTAAACCACCCACCTGGTGGCAGTGAACCCAAAAACGATTAGATAGTACTAAAACTTCCGATAGGACATAGACACTCTGTTCCTAACCGTGCAGTAGTGACTGCCATGCTAGTTTATACTCCGCAAAAGTAAAAACGGCCACCCGAAGTACTTCTAACTTTCCCGAGACCACACCAGATGTCGGTGCAGAACAGTAGGCACCTCAAGGACCTGTGAGCACCGCTACATTACATAGTTAAAGGAACACTATTTGCAAAAATTAACCATGTGCTGTCTGCGCTGCTTGTTGCAGGAAATTCGTGCAGGCCACAAGGAAAATTGGAGCAAAGACAACTTATATAAAAAAAAAATACTACTTTTGATTATAGAAAGTTACAGTTTCAGGGTTTTTGTAGCTGTTAACGTCAAATGAGATAATCGCAACATTTAATGCTCTAACCAGTCAGCCATGCACAGAAAGTTATTTTTTGTAAACGAGCGCCACCGAAAAACGCCTGTTTTTCAAGAAAATTGAAATTTTTTTTCTTGAGGCATCCAAAATGCCTCGCCGAGGCACATCTGGCCGTTTTTTTGTTAATGGACAGAATCATTCCAAATTTTCAACATCTATAGCTTGCCCAAATACAAGATGCTTGGGGAAGCCCAAATCCGGACTTTCCACCAGGAACTAGCAGTAATTCACGTTCGAAGATAACCCCAAAACCACATCGCACCTTCAACATGGCCGCCATTGCCATTATTTGAACTCTGTATTTATGTACTTTCATTACTCTTATTTTTCGGGCATAAAGCCCAAACTCTAGCTTAGTTGTGTTTTAGGAGAAATGTACTGAACCATGTGTCCATATAGTGACAACCATTTTTGAAGTGTGATATTTTTTATTGTGTTTGAACGATCGCAACTACTATGAAAAATTTCCACTTAGATCAAACATTGTCCGTTAATTTATGGTTCAAACCTCCACTTTAACTTTATGCGTTTTAGCATATAATTAAACTAAACTATTTATTCATTTATTTAGCCTTTTTATAATAATCTTTTGCCCCCAGAAACGCTACCATAGGTCCAAACGTATAAACGTATTACGACCTGGCATTCTACCGGACACGAATTTTTCAGTGTATATATGTTTATTTTAGTTCTCCTCTTAGCCCGACTTGACCCAACCAAATGCTACTGATAGCTTGAACTACTATTAAAACCAAAAGAATTCTTACAAAGATCTGTTTCCATGCAATTCCGAAAGTCAAACTGTGCAAAAACTTCGAAAACCCCTTTTTTGCCCCCCTCCCCAGCCAAAACTAGTTGTGGTGTTTAACACTGCAGTTTACCGTTAAAAGCTTGTTTAATTTAATAGTAATGTTCTCTGCATTACCCAAAGCCAAGTATCAAGCTTTAACAAGAGCCTAGTCACGTTACAAACATGTAAATATTCAATCCGTAGCCAATAATACAAAGTAAAGGCCCATTTCCGAAAGTTCAATTGAGTGAAACTCAAAACAGGCCGATCTTTTTCCGTTTTACATGTTCCTACTCCTTCAAACGGCTCTGCACCCAGTCCCTTTGTTCAACCGACTTCTCCTCCCACTTTCCATTGTTCTCGAGGCCCACAGCCAATCAGACCACCGTAGCTACCCCGCGAGTCCGCGCTTACTTCCGGTAATGTGCATAAAACCCCAGCCCCAGAATGCATAGTTAGCACAGCTCACAGATCCTCAAGCTAGAGAAGGGTCACGCCAGTCGGGAGTGGAGACGCCATGTCCGGGGAATGCCATGCCGGGCACGATGGTAGTGGTTCGTATGTTTGTTGTTAGCTTTTGAAAATTAAATTTAGGACCCCCCAAGTCTAAATTTTAGTTTAAATTCGTAACTTAAACTCTCTCTAGCTAGGGAATATTATGGTGGTGACGCCTGTAGCGGCATCTTAGGTTTCTCACCCCATAACATCAGAGTGGTTCTCTTACTAAAAACCAAAATCTTTCTTATTTGTTTTAAACTTTAATTCAAATAACTGAGGGTTTGATCTTTGTGTGGGATTCATTGGTTATTCACTCCAGACGGACTTTATAAGTAGCCGAGGCTTTTATAATTTGAGGAGTTGACTTGTAAACAGCAACTCTGGGAGGTTTAAGGCTCTGTTTTATCACTTAGAAACAAAACTGTGAAACGGTTGATCTTTCATGCGTGTTTGAAACATACTGTTTGATAGATTGTAACCAGCCTGGGCTGTTCAATCTTGCGGACGACTCTGCGGAGCGTTCAGTATTGCTTTTTCTATTCGAAAAATTAAGTGGATGTTTTATTCTGAAACACAAACGTCGTTTTAGTAAAAACTTGTGAAAACGAATTACATGTTGTAAATTCAAACTAGTGCTTTTTAAATACTTTATTTCAAAAGCTTCCGTGCAAACTAAATGTAAAGTGTAATTTTTATATTCTCTGTTGTTATAATAAAAACCAGGAGTTTTTAACTTCAGTTCGTTTGCTAGTCGATTAACTGTTTAAGTGTAAATAAATATGTAAACCATTTTTAGTTTAGCTCTTGATAAACGGTTAAATTTCCATCGCTGGTGGCAGCAAAATTTACCAGCAGTATTAAGGTTAGGCCCCTTTAATTTAGGACCCTGCGCTCCATCCCCCATGCTGGGACAGTAGCCCTTGCTGTGCTTATGCCGTAAAAGTCGCAATAATCACCGCAACACCTTAAGCTGAATCTCCGTGTCAAACCAGGAAACCGGAGGCGCTACAAGCACCTGAGCCGTCGTAGCGTTTGCCGTTACATTTTTTTATCTGGGAAAACCTCGAAAAAAGACCCCTGGGCGCACCCCTCAGGACCTAGCTTGCGTTAAGTATTGGAATAGAGGGTACTATAAGCGCATGCGCACCTATCAGCTCTATTTAAAGTCAACAGACTACCACTGGAGTGGTTTAAGGTTACCAAACAACTTGGTTTACATGAAAATTCTCACACTGAAGGGTTTTTAGGTATGACCCACAACTTGAAACATAAATACAACGCTGGGACGTTTTATGGATAATAACGCAACAACCCTTTAACGACAGAGTTAACCTTTTGCCCTCAGAGGTGACACAGACAGTTTTTTTTATAAAGAAAACCGTTTCGTTTAAAACTTAAAGAAGGGCCAACCGGGAACAATTTGCAACCCCCGTGGAATATTCCCTATTTATATCCAATTAGTGTCGTTACAATCTTTGTCAATATTCCCCCACACAGGGAGACGTTGACAGTGACAAAAAGAGTAAAACATAGGCACTCAAAATTTAGGTGTGAAGTCCAAAACGGGAAATAGCTGAAAGTTCCTTTTGGTGTGGTTGCACTTTCAACATACCACTTAACAAAATTTAAAGATAAAAATTAATTTTCAGACAATTTGTTCTGAAAATGAAGTGTTTTAACAAATAATGTTTAAATAAAATACCTGCTGAGAGTATCAGCGTTTACGTGAAACTTTCCAGGTTTGTATCTAACTGTATAGTCGTAATCTTCTAGGGTTAGGCTCCACCTAAGCAATCTGGGATTTTTGCCAGACATTTGCTTGAGCCAGTGCAACGGCTTGTGATCTGATTCTATGACAACTTTGTTCCATAGGTGTAGGGAAGCAATTTGGCAACTGACCAGATCAAACATGCGCGTTCTTTTTCTGTCGTACCATTATTTTGCTCACGTGCTGTCAGTTTACGTGAACCGTAAAGACAGGGGTGTTCATCTTTTCCAAACACTTGTGACAAAACACAACCCATACCACGGTCGGAACAGTCGCACTGTAAAATGAAAGTTTGACTGAAGTCGTGGGCTCTTGGGACCGGAAACGTCACTAAAGATTTTTTCAAAGTGTCAAAAGCAGCTTGCTTAGACTCATCCCAAATGACGGGACCAGTGGTTTGTGGCCGTGCGAATTTTTGTACGGCCAAGACCTTCACCTCGGAGTGTGTGCAGGATCCATTGCCAACTTCATGGCCAAGGAAAGTTGCTTTGCTGCAAGCGACTTGCAACTTTCCTGCATTAACAGTGAGCCCGGCCTTCTTGACAGCAGAGAGGAAATTGTAAATGTTTTCGAGATGCTGTGGCCACGTTTCGGCCCCAACAGCAGTATCGTCTTGGAAGGGTGTGACATACTCTTCCGTGCCACGAGTGACATTATCCATAAGCTTCTGGAAGCAAAATGGAGCGTTTTTCATCCCCATGTTCATCATGAGGGGAGCAAACTTCCCAATGGGAGTTGTGATGGTGGATGCCATTGAAGCCTGTGGCATCAAGCGCACTTGCCAGAATCCACGGTTGAGGTCAAAGATAGAAATATATTTCCACTTAGCTGCACGCTCAATATATACCCCTATGTTAGGATTTGGGTAATCTTTGGTTACCGTATTGTTGTTTAGCTCTCAGTAGTCAGCTACAGGATGTGGGCTAGCGTCTTCTTTTCGTACTATGATCATGGGTGAACCATGTGGGGAATCAGTTTCAATGATTAAACCCAAATCAAGCATACGCTTGATTTTTGTGACTATCAAATCCCTTTCGAATTTCGCATGGCGATAATACTTACAGGGTTTGATTTTGGAATCGAGTAACTCTACATCATGAGTGACAAGATCGGTGCGTTCCGGTAAAGTAGAGAAAACACCGTCTACTCTTTGAAAAACCTCAAAGAGGTCGTTTTTCTCCAACTCACTCAAGTTGCCTGTCTTTTTGAAAAGACTCATGGCGTCCTTAACAGTAAGGTGGAAATCTCCAGGCTGACCTGTCCATACATGGTCGGTGTGAGGAAGCTCACGTTCGTCATTATAAGAATGATTGCTAGACCTCTCCCTAGGCAGATAGGGCTTGAGAAGATTCACATGATAAATGGTCTCTTTTTGTTGACCAAACGATTTCTTTATAAGATAATTAGTATCATATAATCGTTTCAAGACTTCACAGGGTCCATCCCAATAAATATCTAACCTATTGGTTCTTGCTGGTTTAAGGACTAGTGTAATGTCGGCTTGCCGAAAAACGATTGGAGAGGATACTTGACCTCCAAAGATCAAAAAACTCGTGGAACATTTTTTTTTATTGAGCGCTTCATACGCCAAAAAGACCTCGGTCTTTAACCATCAGCTATATTTTGTATAATGGACAGAAGCGGCCCATCTTGGAACCCTTTAATAGATCCACACATTACCCAAGTCTTCAGGAAGCCGAACTTCAAGATTTCTATCCTGAACTCTCAATACAGTCATTGGAAAACCACTCCAAAACCAACGCAGCGCTCCTTCATCATGGCCGCCATTATTAAAAACTTGTAATTTGTACTTTCTATTTTATTGCTTTTATTTAGGGCAAAAAGCCCAAAGACATTAGCTTAGTGTTTTATAGGAGGAGCTTCCTCTGCGAAGGTACTTACCCTCCTACTTAACTGTACAGATGACTTTGTGTGTGTGATATTTTTTATTGTGTTGAACTGCAGCAACTTCTATGAAAAATTTCCGCAACAATCGTCACCTGTCCTTTAACTTTTAAGTTATGTATTCTACTTAAACGTAAATGCGTTATAGCATTCTCTAAGCTAATCTATTTATTCTTTTTAATAATAATCTTTTGCCCCCAAAATGCTACCATTAGTCCAAAATACACAGACATTGGCAATCACCGGACACGAATTTTTGTGTATATATGTTTTGCTTTAATTCTCTACAAAACCCGACTGACCCATCCGAAAGTTACTACTAGCTTGCTCTGCTATTAAAAACCAAAAGATATTTATAAAAGATATGTTTCCATGCAATCCGAAAGTCAAACTGTGCATAAAAACCGAATCTCCCTTTTTTGCCCCCTCCCCTGCCAAACTAGTTGTGTTAACTTTATGTATTACCCAAATCAAAGTACTAAGCTTTAACACGAGCCAATTCACGATGTGCATTTGTAAATATTCAATCAATTTCCCAATGCAAAGACCATTTCCCAAAGTTCAAGAGTTAAAAACTCTATTTGGTCGATCTCTAACCATTCCCTACTCCTTCAAACGGCTCTGCGCCAAAACCCTTTGCCAAACCGACTTCTCTTCCCACTTTCTATTGTTCTCCTGGCCCTCAGCTAATCAGACCCCCACAGCTACCCCCGACATCCGCGCGAACTTCCGGTTATGTGAATAAAACCCCAGCCCCAGAACTTAAATCGTTAGCACAGCTCCGAGCGCTGCTCGGGAGAGCACAGCTCACAGATCTCTCAAGCTAGAAGGGTCACGCCGGTCGGGAGTGGAGATGTCACGTCCGTGGTTGCCATGCCGGGCAAAATGGTAGTGGTTGTAAGTAAACTAGTTTAACTTTTAGAAGTTTATCTATAAGACCCCCCAATTCTAAATTTATAGTCTAACTTAAATTAACCTCTAGCTTGGAGTCTTTATGGTTGGTAAGCCTTATTGGCATTGCTGGTCTTTACCACCATAATGTTAGAGTAGGCATCTCTTTCTAAAAAGCCAGTTTCTTTCTTTGTATTTTGTAAATGTAAACAAAGGGATGGTTTGATCCTCGCGAGGAAAAATAACTGTTGGACGACTTGAAAACTACAGTTGTCAAATATAGTTGCAACTTAGTGGACGCGGTTCAGCTTGCTGGGTATTCCTGGATAGGAACCCAAGATAAAAATCCTTTTTTTATTCTAAATCAAGTGTTTAAGAATCAACTTCGTTGTTCTTGTTGAAAAATGTGAATTTCTAATGTAAATTCTGTCAAATTGTTTTTGCCAAACTTGTCAAACTTGTCAATGTAAAGTGTTATCTTTTTATTATTCTGATGTTTTAAAATAAAAACCAAGAGTTTTTAAACCTCAGGTTCATTCCCTAGTAAGATTAATTGTTTTTAAGTGTAAACTATTATGTAGCCCTTTTAGCTATTATACTTCGTTTAAACAGTTAAATAATCCACCGTTGGTGGCAGTGTAATTACCGGTAGCATTAAGGTTAGGCCTAGAATAGGACACCGACGCTCCATCCCCCAAGCCGGGACTGTAGCCCATGCTGTCTTATTGAACGTAAAAAGTCGTCAAAACCACAAAACCTGATGCTAAGAAATACTCGTCAACCAAGGATGTCGGGGGCGCTACAAGCACCTCAGCCGTCGTAGCGTCCGCCGCTACAACTTGGTGGCAGCGGTGGGATCTACAGGTGCTGTTCCCGACAAGCGTTTCCTCCCTGCCATACCAAGTTCCTAGAAGGATGCAAGTCCCGTCCAACTAGATGCCAGTGGTCCAGTAAAATAAGGCCACGAAGTACATGCCAGTGATCACGTAAACACGATCACTAAGCAGAAGTCGCCCCACCGTTAAAAACGGGGCAAAACACCGCCTAGCAGCCACAACAACTGCCGGCGCCAGGAAGCAACAGCTGCCGCTTCCAGTGAGGCCCTCCAGCCGTGAGACGTCTCCCCAAAACCCGATGCTGTAGGAGGAACCGTCTGAAGACCAAAAGCAGGTGCTCCGTGCAGCCAAGCAGTGGATTTTGAGTTGCCAACCAAGGTCCCAGTGGATTAAACCGCCCAAGACGATCTACATCAACCATACGTCAGTGCCGGACTTCCCGTACTACGGTGGAACAGGAAGGACAGACTGACAACACAGCGATTGTGTGTAAAAGAGTGAGTGTGCATAGGATATGTTTTAGGGCCGCCAAGCCGAGTATTGTAGTTAAGAGCCGTTGTGTATTTTAGCTATTCACATACCAGAGTGCTAGGGGTCCTTGAAAGTGTATTTTTTATGTATAAACTTGCTGGATTTGGTAGAGATGTTTTTTAAGTAATTCGCTCTGCCAAAATTAACGTTCAAATTAATATGCGGCTGCATTTAATTTTGGTTTGAACCCGTTTAACGTTAAAAACGAAAATGTCTGAAATGGAGGAATTAGAAGAAATCGTCCATGACTTGCCCAACAAAGACCTAAAAAAGGCTTGTTTAAATCTAGGATTTACCGTTAGTGAATTTAGAGCAGAATCCCAAAAGATTTTAAGAGGAGCCCTCGAAGACGGCAAACTCGATTTAACCGAACTCTCTGACGCACTAGCTAACGCTATAGAAAAAAGAGAGGCGGCTGTTCTAGCAAAAAAAGAACTGGCCGTAAGAGAAAATGAGCTTTTTCTCAAAGCGGAGGAGCTCAACTTAAGGGCCTTAGAAGTGTCAGAAGGTGATAAACGCCGTGCCCATGAACTTGCCCTTAAGGATCAAGAAGCCCAAATTAAAGATAAAGATACTTTAATTACATAACGTCTGAGTGCTATAGAATTAGCTAAACTCGACAAGCAGTTGGAATTAGCCAGACTAAACGCTGCTAGTGTTAATTTTAACGCCGCTCCAAACGGAGCAAACGGTGCCTCCTGCTGTAATGGTATTCTGTGCTGCGGCATGATTGGAGCGGATACCCGGAGTTTTTCTGAAGCTCCACACTTCAGATTCCCCCGCGGGGGGGGGGGGGCGGGGCGGCCAAGGGGCGGCGACGGTCGTTGAAGATTTCGACGTGAAGCTGCCATCCGAATTGGCCAAACATAGAAGCTCTTAATAGTTACGTATCTGAACTTTATTTCTGTGAAAACAGAACATTAAATTTCCTTCTGGTTCGTCCACAGCATCACTAACAAAAAGTCACCAAACTGGGCCGTAGCGCTCAAACTTCCGGCCGCCGTAGCTTCAAAAACCATGTACAAATGTAATTACTTCTTTTTATTTCTCTGCTGGCATAAAGCCGAAATGTACTAGCTTAGTTGTGTTTTAGGAGTAGTATCCTTTAAAGTGCTTAACTTCACATATATGTTAGATACAGACTTTGTACGATATTTTTTATCTTGTTTGTAGGTACCCCAAATGCTATGAAAAATGTCCGACTTTTCTCTATCGCCATTCTCTGCTGAGACAAGACTCCACTTATAATTTTCATATAGCCTTTTTACTGAGCTAGTTTGTTTAACCTTTTTAGTTTAATATTTTGCCTTCGGATCACTACCTTTGCTTAGCCTTCCATCAGCAACGATTTCACGTGAATTGTATTTGTTTTAAATAGTAAGTTGGTGACTCGACCGTGACTACCAAAAATCCGAATCCAAAGCAAACGATCTGTTTATTCAATAAAATTAAAAAATTTGCTAAAGTCAAACTGTGCATTACACTTCGCCCCACCCCCTTCCTTCAATAGTTGCGATACCTTATTATAATATCGTAGTTTTAATTTATAGGCCTATTCACGTTGTGAGTTCAAAACTCAGTTCTTAAGGCCTCTCAATCCACAAAAGTCGGCAATTCTCTTTGCTCTTCTCATTGCCAATATTCCCTTCCAACCAGATCCCAGGATTCAATTCCCTGGCTACTCAGAGTGCAAAGCTACCCTGCCCGTCCGCGCTGCCCTACCTACTTCCGGTAGTGACAGCCTGTCGGTTTTGGTCAAGTCACTCCTCCTCCCAAGGTTTTACTACCCCACTCTACCCCCCGTCGCTCTCCTACAGGCCTGCGCCTACCCTCTACCTGGCTGTCCGACAGCAGGCATAAAAACCCAGCCCCAAGAGGCAATCGTTAGCACAGCTCACAGATCTAAGACAAGTGGTGGTCACGGCCGGTCAGGAGTGGAGATGCCGCGTTCTGATGGTTGCCATGCCGGGCAGAGGTAGTGGTCAGTATGTCGTACTAGTTTAAATTGAAAGTTTAATTTTAGGACCCCCATGCTAAATTTATAGTTCAGTTTTTAACTTACCTCTTGTTTTAGATTTTTTTTTTTATAGTGGAGTAAGCCAAACGGCATTTTCGGTTTACTCGCTGTAATGTCAGAGTGGTTCTCTTCCTAAAAACCAACGTTCCTTTGTTTATTTTAAACCACGTTTTAACTTAAACGGTAGACAGTGGCTCTTGAGGATTCGGGCGCTCTTTTGCGAAAGAGATGTATGTCTAAAGACTAATTGAAACTTTAGCGGATGCGAGCTTAAATTAGAGGGTTTTCAGGATTGGACCCAAAAACTACTTTTTCTAGTTGAAATTGTGTGTATTAATTTTTAAAAGCCCGTTGTTGCTTTTGTTCTTGAATTTTATTTCATGTAAATTCGTTTGCTTTTACGGAAAGCCTTCTTGCTTTAATTTAACTTGTAACTAGTAACCAAAATGTAAAGTGCCTTTTTCATTTGTTGTGATTTTTATTAAAACCAAGAGTTTTTAAAACTTCAAGTACGGTTTCTAGTGTAGATTAATTGCTTGCGTTTAAATAACATGTAGCCCATTTTATTCTAAACCCCCTTAGCTTTTAAACTTACCCACCGGTGGTGGCAGCCTTAAAGACCAGGTAGAAATACTGGATGAGTGCGGAGACGTTACAAGCACCTAGCCCGTCGTAGCGTCCGCCGCTACAAATGGTGGCAGCGGTGGGATGAACAGGTGCTGCTCCCGTCAAGCGTTTCCCCCCTGCCATGCTACTGGACCCATTTGTGAAGAAGCAAACCACTTCAACCCAGATGTCAGTGATTAAGTTACCAAAATCACGAAGCAGATGTCCGTACCCAAGCTAAAAAAGGTACATAAGCAGATATCCGCAACTCCGTAAAAATAGTTGCCAAAAAAGACGCCCGTACTGCAGTCACTATCAGTACAAAAACTCCGCCTCAGCAGCCAACAAGCTGGAGCCGAGAAGCAAGAACCGTGCCTTGAGTCGCCGATTCAAGCCCAAAAGTTGACCGAGGTAGACCACCCAAGCCTGGACGTCTACTTCAAGTGTGTTGCAAGCCATCTACGATAGCCGGTGGGGATTTGGAGGTGGACTTGACGGACATTAACCATTGTGTACGGGGTAAGTGTGCATAGGATATGCTAGGGCCGCCAAGCCAGAATGTTGTAGTTAAAATTCCGTAGGTCTGTTAATTATTCATACACCAAAATGCTAGTGGTCTTAGAAGTGTCTTGTATGTACAGCTTACTGTATTTGGGGAGAGAAATATTTTAAATAATGTGCTCTGTTCCAAACATTAACGTAAAATTAACTTGCGGCTGCAATTAATTTATTTTTCATTTAAACAAGCTTTATTTTGAAAATTCGTAGACGTTAAAAACGCCAAAATGTCGGACCTAAATTTGGACGACGTGATCAAAGACATCCTGTAACGGCGGACGCTACGACGGCTTAGGTGCTTGTAACGCCCCCGGTTTCCCTGGTATACGTGGAGTTTCAGCTTGAGGTTTCTACGTGTTTATGACGACTTTTTCCGTTATACAACACAGCATGGACACTGTCCCAGCATGGGGGATGAAGCGCCGGTCCTAATTAAAGGGGCCTAACCTTAAACTGTCGGTATCGCTGCCACCAACGGTGGATTTAACTGTTTAACTAGCTAAAATCTAAAAATGGGCTACATATTCAATTTTACACTAAAATACAATTAATCAAGTCTAGCAAACGACTGAAGCTTAAAACTCCTGGTTTTATTTTTGCGACAGAGAATGAAAGTACACTTTACATTATAGTTTGCTTCTAAAAGCTTTTGAATACCAATTATTTAAATAGGCAACAAGTTTACATTTACATAAAGTAGCAAGTTTGAATATACACTTAGTATTTCATAAATTCAGACAAACACACTTGGTTTGAATAAAGTTTTAAATTTTCACATTAGAAAAAGTAAATCATGAGTGCTCCCGGAGACACCCGCAAGACTAAACAGCCGCAACTGATAGTAGTCTTTCTGACAGTATGTTTCTTATGATCAACCGTCCACAGTTATGTTTCTAAGTTTTCCAAGCACAAAAAGATCAACCTCCCTTAGTTCCCTCGAGAACTGTTCTAAGTAATAAAAAGCCCGGCAATTTTACACTTAGGCATCAGTTTGTTTCAATTTGCCTTCCACAAAGATCAAACCGTCATTTAGTTTAGATTAAAAATCCATTTAAAATAAACTGGAAAAATTTGGTTTTTAGGAGAGAACCACTCTGACGTTATGGGGTGAAAGAAACCTAAGATGCCGCTACAGGCGTCACCACCATAATTTTCCCTAGCTAGAGAGTTAAGTTTACAATTAAACTAGAATTTAGAATATGGGGGTCCTAAATTAAACTTTCAAAAGCTAAACTACAACATACGAACCACTACCATCGTGCCCGGCATGGCATTCTCCGGACATGGCGTCTCCACTCCCGACTGGCGTGACCGGTCTCTAGCTTGAGATCTGTGAGCTGTGCTAACTATGCATTCTGGGGCTGGGGTTTTATGCACATTACCGGAAGTAAGCGCGGACTCGCGGGGTAGCTACGGGGGTCTGATTGGCTGAGGGCCTCGAGAACAATGGAAAGTGGGAGGAGAAGTCGGATGAACAAAGGAACTGGGTGCAGAGCCGTTTGAAGGAGTAGGAACATGTAAAACGGGAAAAGATCGGCCTGTTTTGAGTTTCACTCAATTGAACTTTCGGAAATGGGCCTTTACTTTGTATTATTGGCTACGGATTGACTATTTACATGTCAGCAACGTGATTAGGCTCTTGTTAAAGCTTATTACTTGGCTTTGGGTAATGTCTAGAACATTACTATTAAATTAAACAAGCTTTAACGGTAAACTGTAGTGTTAAACACCACAACTAGTTTTGGCTGGGGAGGGGGGGCAAAATGGGCAATTCGAAGTTTTTGCACAGTTTGACTTTCGGATTTGGTTTGAACAGATCTTTTTAAGAATTCTTTTAGTGTTTAATAGTAGATCAAGCTATTTGTAGGTTTCGGTGGGTCACAGTCAGGTCCAGAGGAGAACTAAAATAAACATATATACACTGAAAAATTCGTGTCCGGTAGAATGCCAGGTCGTAATGCGTTTATACGTTTGGACATATGGTAGCGTTTCTGGGGGTAAAAGAATATGAATAAAGTATAAATGCGGTTAAATAAGTTAGCTTAATTGAATGCTATAACGCATTAAGTTACCGAGAACATTTAACGTTTAAAAGTTTAAAGTTAAAATTCGATCGTTGTGGAAATTTTCCATATGGATTGCGGCCGACAAACACAATAAAAAATATCACACTTCAAAATGGTTGTCTGTACAAACCTCATACAATACACTAAGCTAATATGTTTGGGCTTTTTGCCCTAAAAGAAAAGAATAAAATGAAGATACAGAAATACAGAATTTTATAATGGCGGCCATGATGAA
>JAHWFP010026111.1:6101-17458 GCA_023313725.1 Lithobius niger
ATCACACAGCGGACCCTCAAAATATTTGACACCAATTTCCGAACACCCTGTATAACTGCAAGAAATATTCCAGTTTTTAAGCAGTTTTTATACAAAACTTAAGTAAATTTGGTAAGTTTTGTTGCAATTTGTTGAAGATATTACGATCTTTTTTGCTAAAACTCAACATAGATCTCCTTTATCCGAAACTAAAGGTTTTAGAGGAGAGAACGTCTCAGACCGACAGAAGCAAAAAGGAGTAACGAGATTCCCATCGCAATACTCCGTAAAACTCGAAACTCGAAAATTTCGAGTTTAAAGTTTTAGGATCGAGTCGAGTTTACACAACGAAGTCAAACTCGAACTCGACTCGAAATTTCGAGTTTTGCACATCTCTAGTAGCAAATAACTATGCCTACGTTCTATTTGGGCTTTCAATTAAAAGGTAGCAATAAAAATGTTTTATCTTTTATTTTGTATTCCTGGATTAAAAAGCTTAACCAAACAACGTATTTGTTTTTGTGGAATTAAGCGTGAATTTAAAACTGTCGTCTTTTTATTTTCAGCTCCACCAGCCTAACGACTTGCAAGGTAACAGCCGAGAACAGGATTGGGGCATGTCTGGATTACACTCGGAGACAAAGTCTGGAGTTCACTTTTCACGCATTGGATGCAGGTCATCGCTATTGGTGCTCTGATAATGCATACAATTTATACGGTAAATAAACCAACATTTGCACGGCAAGTTAGGCCATTTCCACTCAGGGAGAAAACCAAAACGGTTTTTGACAAAGTTGCAGAAAACTTGATGTGCTAGTGAATAGGACAATTTTTCAATTTCAATGAAATGATTTCACAGGACAGTATTTGAAAACCTTTGTGATTTTTTCAGTTAAATTGAAAACAAACACGAACAGACAGAATCGTCTATTTCCTATTAACTAGTAAATAAATACAGTTGCAAACCTATTTACGTTGCTTTTTGGCCTTAAATGTTAGACTGCCTAAGCGGGGATTCAAACTCACGACCTTTGAAACCAAAGGCCGAGGTCGTGGGGCCGATTCCCCGCTCAAGCGATCTGACATTTAAGTTCAAAAGGTAAATAAGTTTGCATCTGTATTTATTTAATATTTGATCTGTTAGGAAAAATAATATCTGCGTTATTAAATCTTAAAGCAACATACCGCCTGCCTTATAACCTTCCGCCTGGGTTATAAGGCGGAACGCGCCAAACACATCCACGCATTTACTATAGTCAAGGTCATCTGCGACAATAGCTTCATTCCTCGTAGCGAAAAACGAAGCTACTATCTCAGTTGGCATTTAGGCAAGCCAGGGTGAACGCATTAATTGTGTCGTCACAAACCGGAATGATTCTCGTATTTTAAAATAACAATTTATAATTTTCTAGACTAGTGTCTTATAATTTTGCTTCGGCGATCAATTGGAATAAATAATTTTAATTTTTATGTCATTAATCTTTTAGATTTTTGATCTCATGGTAATTATTAGCAATTTAGTACATGCACACACAGATGAAACACCATGGTTTTGTAAGCACGCAAAGCATCATATATGTTCGGGACGAATGTAAATAAAGTTCCCGTATATTCAACAGAAAATCTCCTAGACGCCACATTTTAAAATGGATTTTTACCAGGGGATTGATTAACGGTAAGGAAATAGACCTATGGGGCCATACTTAATGTGGAGGATCGGAAAAAATGGCGCTGGGAGGTATATCCCTTTAAGCGATCGAGCACAATCTTCATCATCATCGACTACAATGCCTCATGTCGAGATTAGCTCTTCTGCAATACGAATGATGGAAGCTACCGACGGGTGCTCAATGGGTGAATATTGCCACACTTAATTTAGCTTCCGGTGGTAATACTGGAGTGCCAGAAAGTACACACCTGTTAAGTGAACCTGTTGAAGATGTCCTCAGTTGACAAAGGACCCAATGTGATTGGAACTCGTCGTTTACGTGCGATTGCAAAATTCTATGACCCATCTCGGCGATATAGTGGCTGCCATTTGTGTATAGTCCTTTGTAGTCTTTGTTGTTAATGTCTGCTTCGGTTTTTTCGAATATAAGGTGGTTGGGTGGGGCTGATAACCCAGGCTTTTAGGCTACATGCTCCGGGAATATACAACAATGTACTTCCCAGGGACCTACGGTCGTTCTATTGGGTCGCACCACTCAGTATTAAGGAGCAGCGCGAGAAACAGTGTGAGATTTAACACCGAATCTCAAACGAGTCTGTGAGTCTGACGTCACTGCTACCATTTCGCGTCATTTTACTGATTCTTCCATCTCATTGTCTGTTGATTTTGCTGATGAATCGACACAAAATTGGACTAACAAACGAACGAATACTCATCATCAAACGTGGGGGGAACGAGACGCATTGACTCACCGAGTTTCATGATGCCCACACCGCTGGTTTAAGCCGGACCGCTCCAATTATTTAAATTGTTTTAAAGTACATTAGGGTACTTAGGCTATTAAGTTAAATTGATAATGCTACTGAAATTCGCAACGTTGTTGTAACATGTCATGAGAAGGAAAGCACCGTCACCAGCGATCATCGTAAAAGCACACCATTGTTTTCAATTTGGTGTCGGAAGCAATGACGTCACCAACTCTAATCTTGGGTAATCTCATAAAAATTTCTCGTTTTGTTTTAATAATGTATATTTTAACGTTCAGTAAAGATTGTGCGATCAGATAGTTCATAATAATTCAGCGATTTTGTTAAAAACTACTGGCGAGTTGAAATAAACTGTTTTGTTGGCTTGGGAGCAAAGACGTCACCAACTAAATCTCGCTCGTGTTTGCCTTACCACGAGGAATAGCTGTACTAGCTCAGACACGTTCAAATGAGTGAACCCAATAGAATGGGCGAACGTTCCTGGTAATTCTTACACGTAGCCTTCATACGGTTCTGTAAAGTACTCTTTTATATTTAAAGGACAAACAAATAAGTTGATTTGCTTGCTTATACAGATGATAGTTCTTTTTAACCCTTTTAAATACAAAATGAACAATTGAAATCCGTTGCATGCAAGGAATTTTAGTTCCATTTCTTGCTACTAGATGCCGTTGTTAGCAAAGTGGTTAACTGATTTAAGTTGTAGGCGTACATTTTTCTCTTACCCGATAAACAACAACATTTGATCGCAAAAGACGAAAGTATAATCTGAAAAAAAATACGAGTTAATTAAACTGCTGTTACGTTAGCACACTTTGC
The DNA here is from genome assembly GCA_023313725.1 of Lithobius niger. NCBI lineage: Eukaryota > Metazoa > Arthropoda > Chilopoda > Lithobiomorpha > Lithobiidae > Lithobius > Lithobius niger. The sequence goes on from JAHWFP010026111.1 coordinate 9,336, forward strand.
TAACAATGGCATCTAGCGGCGATACATGGTACTAAAACGGGTAAATCCAAGGCTAGCTGAGATAGGAGCTGCGTTCCTGGCTCCAGTTCAGGCCCGTCAGCCAGGCGAGATATGGCATCTCTGAGGGTTTTCCCCGCGTACACTTTGTTCAGATATCCCCTTTGGTTCTCATGCAGCACTGGACGACTCCTGGCGTGTCTGTCACTAACTAATGCCGGAAGAGCATAAAGCTGACAGGCCTTGAGTGGAGCCAGGAACGCAGCTACTATCTCAGGTGGCCTTGGGTAAATCTCAAATTCTGTCTTTAATCGTACAGAAAGCTTTATGCAGTGGATTTTAATTGCACAACAGTGAAAAACAAATTGTACAGTGAGATGCATTTTTACAGGGATTTGACAACAAAGACGTAACCAATGTTTTATAGTGTTGTAAATACCGCTAAAATAATTAAGCCACTTATTTCAATGGCTTTTTTTCCTGTCAGATTTCTACAATCGACGAGGTCCCACTTGCTATTACGGACAACAAAGCTCTTTTGGTCAATGTGAGATGGAATATCCAATTACGAACCCTCGAATCAATGAATACACAGCGGAATACTGCAGGTATGACTTTTTTGTGAAGCAGCACGTTACTTGAATATTTAACCTTTGGATCCAATGATGTGAAACTAGTTGTTCCTGGTGCGCGGGTAGCTGCGAGCACTGGGGCGTCAGATTCGATAGGCGTCCTGGTCCCAATGTACATCTCTGGCTTCGTACCAACCCGGGTTCGATCCTGGGAAGGGAAGTGTACATGTACGGAGTTTTCTCCGGTTGTTTCCCGCCCGTTGCACGAGGGTTTCCTCCGGGTACTCCGGTTTCCTCCCTAATGCGGCCAAAAAACAACTGTTCCTGATGGTGGTAAAACCTTCCACTTAACATCTGCCGCTTGGGCCTAATAACAAGCTATTAGCTTATTGGCCGACACTGTCTATTATCTATTATTATTATTTTATTATTAACATACATAGGAATCCGTTTTCACTCTGGCAGTTTGTTGACGCAGTGAATTTTGTTTGCATTCACCCGCGGAGGTGCACAGCAAGCTTTGTCTCAGCTGACATTGCATTGGTGCTCTCGGTAGATGACCCCCCCCCCCCAAAGGACGATATATGGTAAATTGCGTTCCATATGTGGTCCAACAAGGGCTGATATCTCGAACGCTCTCTGAATTCGGATTTGAAAATCTATGATGTGAAATCTGCAAATCTGTGCAAATCTGCAAATCTGCTCCTGCTGACAAATTACGCCTAAAATGCAAAACAGGCCTAAAAGCTAACACATTTTTAACCGGCAATTGTGATGGCTACTTACTGCTTTTAGATTAGTATAATACAGATAGCTGTTGTAGTGCATGATAGAGGTGTGCGCTTCAACACTGGAAGTGGAGGAACTGTACAGAACACCGGTGCGACTAGGCAGTCGCTGTAGCCGCTTGTTTAACTGTATAGTAGTTGAAAAGGACTTTAATTCGACTATTTGATTTTTTTCCATCCTACCTCTCTTCGCGTTTTCCTCCCCCACTCCTCCCCATCCCCTCTCCTCCCATCTCTTCCCTCAGCTCTTCCCCCTCCTCCTCATTCCACCATTGTCTCTTAGTTATGTGTGCAATGTATTATGCACCCCAGTTCAACCCTCCTTATGTTGTGCCTTCTGTCTTATTTTTTTATTACAATTGTCTTCCGTTATTGTATTTATGTTGTATTAGCATCGTACCCGGCTTCGCCCGTGATTTGTTTCGGCCGTGGTTTGTTTTGGCCCGTGGTTGTTTCCCAGTTTTTGGTCGGTTACATGTCGTTTCGCAAAATCGAAAGGAGATTAACAGCTTTCCCGTTTCGGCAAACAATCCCGTTTCGGCAAACAGGAACATTTAGACATTATAATGGTCAGACATTTATAGACAAACGCCCGTTTTACAGAATAATTTTTTTCAAATTACGTACCTCGCTCGCGCTGTCGCGCTCGCTGCGGCTAAACACATAACATCAGAAACTGCAACTAATCAAAGATTGCTTCCAATTAGGCATGCGATTACTTCCAACTAGTTGTTCCCCGGCGTAACATACGCCGATCTATCTGATTCCTGCTGCTTCAACTCGGCTCTAATACTCAGCATTATTGAAGCAATAGTCTTTGTTTCTTATTGTTAGAGCGCATATCCGTTCTCATTGTCGGCCGCTCGTCCTTTTTCTTTGCTACCGTGGCAAGAATGAGCCTGCTCGCCCTCTTGCTGACTGTTGAAGCTTCGTTTGTTTAATCCTCCCTAACAATGCCACCATCAAGTCTGATCACAATTTGAGTCTGCTCCTAAGCGAAATATATATATAGATTAACTGTCCTTCGTGCATGACGTCATTGAAGACATGCTTTTGTGATGACCGCGCAGAGCAAATTGTTAGTCGCGGCAACAATGTGCCACTTTCAACTTCTTTTAAGGCAACAACGTACCAGTTTCAACTTCTAGCCAAAGAATTAAAACACTCGCCCGTTTTCATTGTAGGGGTTCCCGTTGCCGCATTTCTGCTATGAGACTTTGACTTATAATATAGAGATTGTAGTCAATTGTTATCGGATTTGGAAGGCAGTGTTTGAAGTCCATTGTCATCATTGTTATTGTCATTGTTGTGCTCCTTTTGCTACTGCGTATCGTTTTCAGTAGCTTCTCTGTTTCTGCTCTAGCAAATTGTGACGATTCATAGTGCGTTGATCTACACAATTACTCGATAAAACTATCGTATTGTTACAGTGCGCGACGTGGGGGTGAGGATGTGAGGGGCCCCCGCCTGTCCTCCTCCTTTCTCACATGTCCTGCGAACTGGTGAAGGCTATGGGTAGTTGGTTGTAACGCCGTTTTGAATGGCACAGTTAAAGTATGTATAGTCTAGCGCTTAATGTTTAGTATTTGGTGTATTAGGCTGGGGGGGGGGGGAAGCGCATGACTACGGGTCAAGGCCCCCCCCGGGTAAATAAAATAATAATAATAATAATAATAACCCTACAGTGTTAACACCGAAGGTCTTGGACAGCATGTCCCGGCACGATGCTGGCACGCTGTCCAGGTTGAGGACTGGTCATGTCCAGTCACGTATACATCTCTTCAGACTGGGGTTGGTTGCCACTCCTCGATGTGGTTGCGGTAACTCTGATGAAACAGTCTTTCACTTTGTTCTTGAACGTCCTCGGTGTTCTTCACAGCGTCGTTGGGTGCTTGGTGAGGGTTCAGATCCCCTTGTTGGTGTACTGGGTATTCCCCCGCATGTGCCTTATGGAAGGTTCGACGTCCGTCAGGTTCTGGGGTTTTGTAGAGCGACTGGTAGATTGAGGGATTTTGTCACCTGACCCCAGCAAGCCAACTTTGGTTTGCTTGCCTGGGCAGTAGTTTAGTTTGTGTGTGGGTAACACAGAGTTCCAGGGCTTGCCCGGGCAGCAGTTGAGTTGGTTATTGTGGGTAACATAGAGTTCCAGGGCTTGCCCGGGCAGTAGTTGAGTTGGTTTTTGTGGGTAACACAGAGTTCCAGGGCTTGCCTGGGAAGCAGTTGAGTTGGTTTTTGTGGGTAACACAGAGTTCCAGGGCTTGCCTGGGAAGCAGTTGAGTTGGTTATTGTGGCTAACACAGAGTTCAAGGGCTCTCCTGGACTATAGCTGAGTTGGTTTTTGTCGTTAAAACAGAGTTCCAGGGCTTGGCTGGGCAGTAGTTGAATTGGTGTAGTAGTGTTGGCGTTAGTAAGGTAAGCTAATTTTAGGTTGTAGAGTAGAGAGCATAGTGTTGGGGCTTGCACTCTCTCGTAATAAAATTGAATTGAATTGAATTGAATTGAACTCTCTTTGTTTTGCAGGATTATAGACTACGTCATGAACTGCATGCAGCAGGTGTATGAGCATTGTTTGCCCCATGAGAATCCCGATTTAACCAGGAACTTTTACCGTGCCATGTGGCAGGCAACTCCATGTCCTTTTGCCCAGACCTCAGCTTTGACTGCAGATGGCAGCGCAGTAAAAGACTCTGCGATAACCGTAATGATTAGCGTTACTGCGGCGTGTTTCTTCAGCACTCTTGTGACCATCCGAATCTTTGCCAAATGATGAACTTGTGAAGAAATGTAAACAAACCCCATCGTTGATCTTTCATTCCTAAGTGTGAGACTTTTGAACTTGAAATGTGCAGCTGTTCTGGAACATTGGAGTATATTTTCCAATAGGTGGAGTTATGTACAAAAAGATGACACTGCTTGTAAATGTTCGATTGGTGTGATAATACGATATACGTGTGAGTTACAGTTAGGTTTAGAAGAGTTTGGACTGGAATAATCGCCTAGAGACCTTATGTAGTTCAAACCAATACACGTAGATGGCAGTAGGGGTTACACTTGTGATATACTCGTTGGTCAATGTCCTAGGCAAATATTATTTCGCACATTTGTTTTATAGTTTTGTCTGCCTGCGTACCTCATGATTTCTTAGTAAACATTCGCTAATGGGAATTATAGGCCACATTACTGAAATATAGGCCCATATGCGTGGCGCCATCTATTAGAGTAACAAGGTACTCCGTAGCATGTGTGAAAGTAATAGTCCATGTATTAAACCTATCGTTTGGTTAACTCTTGGTTACAGTAGTAAGTATTATTTAAACAAATCTGTTAGGACACGCATCTCTAAAACATTAATTACGAACATGAATTTAATCTAGCATCCACACAAACATTGACCAGAGCTATTATATGACAATTGTCAAAAGGCCTACACCATCCATAATCGCACTATGTCATGAGAAAGACACTCAAACAGTCTTAATTGTCGACAGTAACACTACTGTATTGTCTTTTTCTGGCTTTCTAAAGCTGGACCTGGCCACATACTTGAACGTTGCTAATATTTGAATTTGAAACAGCACGTAGCCTCCTGTATTTGCAAGGCCTACAGGAGTCTGCGCGTTGTGCCAAATTCAAATGAAACCAACATGCAAGTATGTGACCAGATCCAGCTTTAGAAAGCCAGAAAAAGACAGTAGTGTTACTGTCGACAATTAAGACTGTTTGACTGTCTTTCTTATAAAATTGTGCGATTATGGATGGTGTAGGCGTTTTGACAGTTGAAAATGAGTTTCGTAGTAGTGGGAGTAACAATGTTTTTAGCTATCGGCAGGTCAATTTTCCATGTTTGAGCAGTCCCAAGTGTTAACGCAGATTTTTTTCACATATCCTACTTTTTTTTTTTACAAAGAGTTAATGAAATATCTCACTTACAAGGGGCCGGTGGGGGATGGACCATTTTTACACCTCCTAAACTCCCTTGCCGCTCCACGTGCAGGACAAACTATCCTACCTTATCCCTTTCTTACCTTAGGACAAATTCTCGAAATCAGCATTGCCGTACAATCCCACCAAGCCAAGCTATCCAAATTCGTCCATCTGGAAACAGTTTTGGCACCGCTAATGCGCAGACAACCCTCAGCAAATTCAACAGAGCGTTCCTAAAGTGTTTGATGAGTGAAAGTGACATCACCTTTCAACATGGTTGATGAATTCTATCCAGAGTTAGTCGATAAACTGTTACCTACCTCGCTTGTGCTCAAACGTCATTTACCTTGAGCAGATTCACTAGAGTTAACGTCATTTACCAATTCGGAATGTTCAATGAGTTTGCTGAGTTCTAATTGTAGATTTGGAATGAACTGATGGATATATAATGTAGCAACAACTAGCATGCATAACGACGTAGTTGAGGCAGACTGTCTCGAGAGCAATGAGCTGCAGAGTTCATCTTCGGTGTTCTATAAGGCACTGTTTGTCAAGTTTCCTGTTTAGCTTTTCCACCTTACAATGCATAGGATTGAGAATTCGTAGTGAGTATTCGTATGAAAACTTTCTTCTAGCAAGAACAAAATGAGACCTGCAGAAGCCAAAAGGCAAAGAAGGTAACAAGCTAGCTCTTAATGCTTAGCTCTCATTCCTCGCGACATGCACTACGTTTTCATGACCAAAGCAATTCCGAGGGATGCCCATCGTGTCCTTGTGCAATGCCCGGTACAAGGAAGAACGCTAGAAGAATGGTAAATTCAGGGTTTATTCCAGGGCCACGCGGTCTGTCCTAAGGAGATGTTGTCCAGTGGTTCAAGGATGCTCTGATCAGGGCTACTAGCAGAGTGACACACTTCAGGAAGAGTTCTTAGCTGGTTAGGGACTAGCTCCCAGAGTGAGTCTGAAGGGGGCTGCAAGGCCTTAAGTACCTAGAGCTGCCGCCAGTACCTGCCACTGGTGGTGCAAGGTACTTCGTGTACTATATCCTGATATCCCATGAGCAATCTCTGCTAGCAGCTACCCCTAGTGGCAGGCAAGGCCAGAGCCATCCAGACCACTGATCTCCAGGGACTGGACCATACATCAAAGTACATAGCATTACTGGAATACATTAATAAAGATATAGAGTATACAGAATACATAGTATGGAGCCATAACATCAAGGTAAAGAGGCCCACTAAGGCCCTAGCTTAAGGAGCAGGATGAAGCTGTAAAAACCGTCGTTGCACCAGTCGCTTCCACTGTTACACCTACGCGCTGTCATCAGCATGTCGCCGCAGGGTGAAAGCAATGACATTTCGCGGTTTGGCATTTGGATACGATTCGCCTTTACCATGCAAACACTTGCAAATGCACACATTGGTTGGTACATACCAAGGAAATACGGTGAATACGCTTGCTGTAGCCAGTGTTTTAGGCAAATATTTATGAAAATAAATGCGCTTGACTAGGCAAACCACAAAGACTCGCTTTAGTTTGCTTACAGGGCTTTCATATGACCAAATTATCCACAAGCAGGTTTAAATGTGGGACACGTCCACTGTACCCCCAAAGCGAATAAGAAGGGATTGAAAAATCAGTTTTCTTGTTTTCTTCCTAAAAGACTGAAATTTGACGACACTTTTGATAGCAGCGGCATAATCGGGTCAGATCGGCAAGTGTCTTACCCCCATCCCCTCCCAAGAACGACTGAAGAGGGCGTAAAAACCTTACCAAAGTTCGTTTAAGTTTAACAGGTTTGGAATGTACTTTTCTTTCGTTGGTACGGAGGGGGGTGGGGGGGGGGAGTAAAATTGCCAGTTTGCCCCGCCCCATCCAAAATAAATTCTAGCTACAGCCCTGTTGAGCAGTTATAGTGGTTGTTTCCAATCCTAGATGATGCGATATTGAATCACATTACCGACTTACCTATGTGCTTCAAAAACGACCCCTCGATTACAGTACCACATTTCTTCAATTTAAAAACCAGGATTTGGAAGAATGTCGGATCTCGTGGTTTGGTACTAGTGGAAATAAAAAAAGTCATGCCAATTCCAGACAGTAGGATAATCTGATTTAAACACAAAATCATGTTTCATACACATGGCCGTAGGAAGCGGTACGGCTGGTGCGGCATTTGCCGTACCACTTTTTCAGCACACAAGTTTTAGAATACCATTTATCCCAACACACAACACTTATGCTGTCGTCAAACTTTTGATTACGCGCGTGACTTTCCTGCCGAGCTTTGATGAGCAGCATCTGTCCCGCTTGCATAAACCATAGACTAAACCATAAACTCTCCATAAACTCTCCTAACTAAACCATAAACTAAACCATAAACTAAACCATAAACCAAACCTAAACCATAAACTCTCCTCTAGACCATAAACTCTCCCACTCCCCCTCCAGTTGTGCTTGGTAATTGAAAATGTTGACGTAAATAAATATTTTCTCTGGGTGGGAGCAAATTTTATGCTTCCCTGCTAGAAAACGTATGACCACTTCGTTTGTGCTAGCCACTTCATTCATCCCCCTTAATTATGGCTCTGAACGCAATCAATCACTTTACTGCCACTTACATATAAAGAACTGCACCAAACCAACCCCGTGATGGAAACATCATGCCATCATTACAACACCCGTGCGTAGCACGGGCTTACATCTAGTATACTATCACGTCGTGTGATAGTATGCAAGTCCATGCATAAACAGAGCGCAACTTCTATTTTCCCCGCACCCTACGAAGGACAATGAGCTTGACCAAGAGAAGGGGGTTTTCGGGGAAAAGAAGTTAAAGAAA
>JAHWFP010026114.1:4426-54641 GCA_023313725.1 Lithobius niger
ACCAGGGATAAACAGGATACATGCAAGGATACAAGACGCCCCCTTCTGCTTCTAGTAGCCCCGAGCAGCCTTAGATTAGCTTGTGCATAGCACGACAGTAGGTCACAATTGCCCAAATACTGTGATCTGGGACCAGTCACCCCAAAGGCCTCTTGAATGTCACCACCAAAGTTAAACACAAAAAGATAGATAGGTGTGGCTAGGATTATGCCAGACTGGACACTCAAACAGAAAATCAGACACTGTCTCTTCAAAACCACATACACAATTCGGGCTGGATGCATCCAAGCTGGAATGCATGGGGACAATGATTTTATTTGATTCGAATACTAGTGGCCCACACCGCCATAAACTCGATCAGTACAATTCAATTTCAATTAATTTATTTTCAAGAGCTTTGACCCCAGGCTGCACGCTCTATCCCAACCTCCCAACCTCAAATACAATCAGTGCCTTACATCGAGCAATACAACAGTGACAGCTCAACAATGAAGCTCGGATTTCTTGGACAGAGGAGTAGCATACTGTTGTCAGAGTTCATAATGCAGTATAAAACTCAGGTTAACACAATAAAAAAAAAACAATGGCAACTAGGCTTGGTTGATCTGTAGCATTTTAGTTGTTACAAAAACAAAATGCTGGGTTTCGTAGACTAAAATATTACTGAATCACACATTCAAAACACTACATCACAGCTAATAGTTCCGGATTAATTTCTGTCAGCCAAATTCATGTACTTATAAAACAACAAAGTTCAATATTCGTACCTACATTACTGTAGACAAATTAAAATCCACCAAATCAATTAACTTAACAAAGCGCTAAATGGAGTGGAAGTCATAATGGTCTTAGCTGATTAACAAGACCAACTTCAGTATTTTAGGTTATTTTAGAAGATAAGAACTACGAAGAGAGTGGTAAGAAGGTAAACAAAAAACATCTTAGTCTCCGAGGACTACAGTGAATAACAGTAAATGGCCATCTGAACGAAATCTAAAAAAATTATGTGTCATCGTGTTCAATTCCAGGCAAAATGAAACTATGTGACTTTTTCCCCGTTTATATTGTCACACACTGGTCTTCGCTTAAGGCACCAACTAGACGGGCATTTGACTTTTTTTAAAACCATTAATTTATGGTGACCTGATTGCAGGCACTTTATTTTTTCTAATATTCTTTACAACAATGTTGCAACTACGTTGAAATCACGGCCATCAGTAGTGCTGTAGAAGTCATTAAAACAATTATATTATTCTCTTAAATGGATAAACTTGTTGCTCACTGTAGTACCTACGCTGATATCGTTTTCAGGCAATGTAATAACAGAAAACCATTTTGCACTCAAATTACTAAATATTCTTTATGTGGCTTTCTTACATAATAATTTTGCAATCAGCACTTCTAAAACCTCAGTAATATTAAGAATTGACATTCCAAGAAAAAGCCCAAGTGCACCTCCAATATCTGAAAAGAATGGTGTGAAGCCATAGCTTAATTCGTCTTCAATAACTTCAATGTCATGACTTAGGAATTCTACGTATAGAAACGTATAGGGGTCTGTTGGGATGTAAGTCGGAACATCTAAGTACTGTACTCTTGTGCAAGGAACACTACAATTGCAAAATTCAGGAGAAACCATATTTACTGTTAATTCCGTGGCCTTATACATAGCTATGAATTCTATGTCAGTCTTGCATAGAGGTAACTTAGTCAATCTTCCCATGTAGGGTAACCTGGGAAATAGATGCAAAATCTTGTAATAAATGAAACTTCAAGTTGTTTATTTCTGTCACTTACAAACAGCCTGTTTCATGAACACAACCAATCCACATTCACATGCATTAAATGGGAAAACTGCAACAAACGAGGTGGATGAATCAGAAGTGAAGGTGATCAAACTGGATTCAAATCGACCCGCAATCATTAATAGGTCAAACTCACACCACTTCACATCACTTCCTCAGGTGCTATGTCAGTGGTGTTAATCAGATTCCCAATTGGCAACATTACATTAACGGGCAGCAAACGCGTTGCGATTAGACTTTATTTCAGTGCACCTCATGTTAGCAAAGGAAGTGTGAACTAAGTTTCGGGCAGGTTGTAAAGCTGCAAGAAACAATTGCCCTATTTAAATTTTTCAAATATTATGCAATTTATGTGTTGATGTCGTCACGTCGTAAGTATACCCCTAAGAATGAACCCATCAATTAAGCAGCAATATGTTAATCTGGCGACTGATTATGGCTAACTAAGAAGGAACTCGCATAAAAAATAACGCTCGAAACAGACGGGCAACCTTTTCCGGATTCTCCTCAAATTGCATTTAATTCAGAATACGATCCGAATATAAAAGTGCTAGATCAAAACGGGGTAAGAGTGTGTATTTCAAAGATTCTGCACACCAAGCAGCTCAGTCTAAATAAAATTCAAAATTTTTTTATGTGTCATGGTTGCTTTTGTATGGTGAGGCAATTTTTATCGTGGAAAATATTTTATCATTACTATGATGTAGCTTTTATGAAGGTGGTCTCAAAATATTTGGAGATAATATTATTAAGGCCTGTTTTTTAAAGTAAATTTGTGGTAAACCTGTGACCGAACAGATCTGCTATTATCTGACCTCATGGTCTCTACCTGTGTAATTGCTTTTCCAGTAATTTTTTCTTTCTTTCTTACCTGCATGGTGTAACTTTGGCGATCCCAAGAATGGATTGTTCAATGCACTGCACTTGACATTCTATGTAATCTTGTTCATGCTGGCACTATCTGACGTGCACTATCTGAGTACAAAACGGTAAATTACACTATAAGTAGTGCACGAACTCAAAGATGAAACTTATCACACATACCCAGTATTTTTTTTATCAGTGAATAAATGTTTCCAGAGCCCACACGTTATTTCAATTTGCCAACTAATATTAACTGTGGTTATTCATTCACAGCTACAACAATTGCGTAGTTAAAATAGGCTCACTGTTAGAGCTTCAGCGCCCTTCCGTAGTCCTTCCACGTGCTGGTGGTAAATAAATACAATTTATTTGTAATATTTTGGCACATATTGGAAATCAAACACTTTGCTCACTATGTACTATTTCATGCATTAAGTCGATTCATGCAACATTTAATGCCGCTTCTGGTACTGATCGTTTCATATAAGTCTACAACACACACAACACCAGCAGAGGAAAAGGCTATATCAAACATCAGACAGCCACACAGACAGACACCAAGGTCAATGGTCAAGGTCAAGGGTCAAGGTCAAAAGTCAAGGTCACAGGTACAAAGTTCACGGGTGTCAAGGTCAATGACCAAAGGTCAAAGGTCATGGTTATGGATCAAGGTTACGTGACATCTGATGCCATTTCCGGTCACACGACATCTGATGATGCCATTTCCGGTCACGAGGCTTCTGATGACGACACTTCCGAAAGCACAACATCTGATGGCGACACTTCTGGTCGCGCGACCAAAAAAATAACTTCACTTCCCATCACGTCATCCCCACACAAACCGGAAGCGACGTTTTCCAAGGTGGCGGCCCCCACGAAAACCGAAATAGGTGTCATTTTCTAGATGAAGCTTCCAGTCACGCGACCCGCAATGACGTGACTTCCAATCTCCCTCCCCGTGCAAAGTCACGCGACCGGAAGTGACGACAACATAGAAACAAGATAGAGGGGATCCCCCATTTTGGTATCGTGGGACAAGGTCGATCCCCCCAATATCGCATATCCCGAGTAAATTCATCCTTCTTCAGACACGTAAATTCTACCAAATTCTTCCTCCTTCAGACCATGTAAATTCTACCAAATTCAATGTAAAATCTACGTTCATCCCGTACACTCGCCCTCTGCTTCTTACCCTGCGGAACTAGTCACCTCTCCGGAATTTGCGTTGTGGGACGATTCCACCGACCTTCACCCCCCCCCCCAACCGCATAAATTCTACCAAATTCCGCGTTGGGGAATAAGACGGCCTGCCAATAAAGGAATTTAAACCCTTTTTTTAAACAGACTAGTTATCTCATCCACCCAACTATTATATTTCGCATCATATCCTTTCCACTTTACCTGAACTCTTCCATCTTTTCCCTTCTTTACAACTTTTTCAACCAGTAATAATTCAGGAACCTGGGTCTTTTGTAGTTCATATTCGTAGAAAGCGCCACAAACCATATTCCCATCATGTTCCTTCAGTTTCTAAGTGACCGAGTTGATTTTCAAAACCTTTTTAGTCAAAAAGAGTTCGTTTTTGGATCTGACGTTCTGTTCATTTCCTTTGTCAAATTACCCCTTTATCTTAGATGCGCACACGAGACCTTAACTTTATATTTTCGCACCATTGTAGGTTTCTTGGATCTGACGCGATGAAGATCTCGTTTACCGTCGATCGTAAAGTCGGAGAGCTTCATTTTGATAATTTTATGATATCTTGCGCTGGACTGCGCGAGAATTTTCTTTAAAAAGTCTAGCCACTGATGGTTCCCTCGACTCGTAAACTCCTTTAATGATCTGTTAAAGCGTTCGACCACAGTCGCTTTCATAACCGATTAGGTGGAATAGAGTTCAATTTTATGCTTCTTCATCAATTCTTGAAAGTACTCGTTATAAAATTATTTTCTTCGATTGACTCCTAGATACTTGGGTGCTGTATTGTTTCTCAAAATCGAGGCGAAAACAGCCGTAATGTCTGATCCCGACTTTGACTTTATCGGTATGGTCCAAGCGTACTTTGACATGACATTGATGAAAGTAAGCAGAAACTTGTTCCTCTTGTTTTGATGAGAAAATGACATCATATCGACCATATCCACTTCCCAAAGGTCATTCAGGATTGGCACATTGACGATACGGCGTGGAAAATTTCGTCTTGCTGGTATCTGAAGCTCTGGAACTAATGTTCCCATGTCGTCCATTTTTTTTATTATTCTCCAAATATATTTCGATTATTCGTAAACTTTTGGCAAAAAGTTATAACATTTCGCCCTTCCAATTCGGTAAGAATGTCAACAATTTCGTTTTGATGGTACTCACCACCACCTAGTTTGGACCCGTAGAGCACCCTTAATCTGTTAACCCAAGCTGGTTCGGACCATCATAGCATACATATTCCACTCGAAAAGGATGAACCTTTACAGTTATCCTTTCCCAATGTTTAAGGTCTTAATATCCTCCCAGACAGGTTTGATAATTTTCTAATATTTTGCTGATCAATTGTGGTCATCGTGGCTGATCGGTGAGAGAGATCAGCCTGGTTGCTGGAGGTTTGCGGATCTGGTCGAACCCCTGGAAAGGGGATCTTGGCAAAGTCCCTGCCAGGACTACCGGCCAGGGTAGCGTGAGAGGCTACCATGCTCCTTCAGTGGCTATGGGATGTATTCTGGCTACTTCTGGACAATCTTTTGACCCCGACGATGATCGAAGGTTTCCCGGATCGAATCCCGGGCTGGCACCTCCCTTTACCAGATTTCGTCTTCTCTAAAAAAAATCTGGTAATGTTCAAAATTGAGCCGGTTCAGCCATACAAGCATTAATTGCTTCGGCTGACACAAGGCTCGTCAAAATTAAATATAAAAAAATTAAAAGAATTAAAAGAAAATTCACGTCCAGTGAATAGGTAACTCTTGGTATCTTGTAACTCTCTAAACAACAACAGACTCCACAATTGTTTGTGCCCGACTTATGGCTTACCAGCTACTACAATGTCATTCTCGTGCTTTTCACGATCTTATCCCCAATCTCCATTTCTTGAGACTCAAAGTCATGACGTATCCCAAAGGCAGAATCGACATCTTTTGTCTGATTAAAGAACAGTTTTAAAAAGAAGGCAGCTGTAGGACCGATTACCTCATTAGGCAACAAACTGTTGAGGGTTCTTTGCGTTTCGGGAGGAGGCAAAGTGAGTGGTGTTGAAACTCGGCATGCGGAATGTGCGGAAAGAACTGGAGAGTACTTATGCCCTTTGCTCGTTCCAGCATTCATGGGAGTTACCGGAGGCGCTTCAATATCGACAGGTTTTTCCGTTCTTGGAGGTGATGGTGACACAATATTAAGCGACTCCAGTTCTAGTTGACAGTCTTCGTAGAACCAAAAATGCTCATTGTCAGATCGACATGTTTCTCCTTTTTCAGTTCGTGTTTCGTCAGTTCTTTTTTCTCGCGTTCTTTGGAAGTGGGAAGAGTCAACGTTTTCAGGGGTTTGTCAGTGGCTCGAAAAACCTATGTAAAACTTCTTCTTCAGTCTCTTTACCGATTTTTTTGTCTCGTAACCTTTTTGATAAATTCTTGCATATATTAACTACTTTTCGCTCAACATCCATGGTATTTACTCCCTCTCTTTTTCATTACACGTTTTTAAACACCCGTATGTGACGTTCCTTCGTTTATGGTCGCATTTTATCGAGCGTAAGAAACCTGAATGGACGTTTCCAACATGATCTGCACGCACGTTTAAACTCAACGAAGTCCATGCCTCCTTGAACATGATTTTTGTAAATGTGTTTCAGGTTAATTCATTTTGACGGAAATAACACGAACAGGTTGGCGTTTATTGCACACAACTTGTTTCCAAATCCTGGTGTAAGACTGAGAGCAGCAAACACGTTGGCATTGTAAGTACAGCCCTGTGCAAAATAACTTTCGATCACATTTTGTTTATCGAGCAAGACGTTGTCCTACCTCCTTCGGGGAATAAAGGGGGGGATTGGTAATAAGGAATCAGGGAAGGTTATGGCTGTTGGACGACTGTGTGGAGGGGAGGAGTGTTGGAGGGACGGCCCGGTTTCGTGAAGGGGGTAGGCGCAACTAGTAAATTCATTAAAAATTACGCTACAACCACTCATATATCACGCTGGAAACTGAATTTTCCCAATAACAACTAGAGCTGGTTTATTACCATAATTACACCACTTCACAGGATTCTCTACGAAATTAGGCAGTTTAAGTTAAACACTAGAATAAGTTAGCTAAGAAGGGTTTGCTGGTAAATAAACATTTTCGTTGAAGAAATTAGAATAAGGCTAAACGCCCTAAACACTAGCCAATTCACATTCAATTTTGCTGCGAAGTACAAAATGGGTTGACCAATCTTCGGCTTTCCATGCCCTCATTTCTATAGAAAGAAACTCACAGGGATTAGCGAAATTTAAATGGCAAACGCCCACACCTGCTGCACACTACCTTGTCCCTATGTTGACAGAAAAACAAGTGCACGAAGCACTCGGCGATAGATTAGCGCACAAATAGCTACAGCTAGTTTACGGCGCAATTTGATGAACTAATGGCTTTCGAATCCCACGACGTTAATTTCCCCCAACTCTCTTCATTACGTAAACGACATCTCAGCTAGGCCTAACTAATAAAGATGAATGAAAGGCTTTACCTGATCAGGATTTGACGCTAAAGCTGAACAGCATCGAAATATTGCCGACGGCATAACGGCGGAGGTCTGTCGGGAACGGAATATCAAGCCGGACACGAGAAACCTTGTCCACGGCAGGCGGAACATCGGGAAGACGAAATTCCACGTTCTGGTACAAAGTACATGCTTGGCTGGCTGACGCTTCGTTCTCGCTACAGCAAAAATCCTCACATCTTGGCTTTGAAGACCAATTGAGCCAAAAGTGTGCAGCTCCGGGCAAACAACTTTTCCCTCCAGAGAAACGGTAGCAAAGTCACTCGCCGCGAAGTCAGTCACGTGTATATGTGGATAAAAGAATTTGCATGAGTCCTTCATAAATGAAATCGAAAAAACGTGCTTATAAGATTAAAAGTTAAGATTAATAAAATCAACAATAATCGAAGACTAGTGATGTGTTAAAATATTAAAGACATCAGGTTTACCACATTTCATTTAGATCATAAATAGTAGAAAATTACTTAACAAGAGATTACAACACAGGGTGACATCATGAATACCGGAATACAACCTATCCAGATTGACGAATAGAGCCAGGGGACATGATGTTGCCGAAAACCTGCCAAACGACACCACAACGTCATCAAATACCATGGCGTTGCGGATGGATGGATCCTTCTTTTCTGGCGGAGTCAAGTCCACTCCCAAACTGTGGAACACGGCAATGTCCTTTCCCAGACGTGCTTTGAGCTCGGAAAAAGCGGATTGTAATGTTCTGTACTTCGACAAAGAGTTTTGCTGTAGACGTACAGCTTATCGTATTCGATCCATCCATTGTTGCATACAAAATTAAGCAAGTGGTTTGTTTTCTCACAGTTTTCCGGTCCGACGGTGAGAAGCCGGATGTTTGATGGTAAAAAGGGATGTTGGACGTTCCGCGAAATCGTAATTGATCACTCTGGACAATTTTTTAAATGAGAAAAAAGGACATGTCAGTCAATAATTTGGAACTGGGATAGAACAGGTGGAGGGGTATGATTTGACATTCAATAGTCATTACAACCTGGGTGCATGCAGGCCAACTAATGTCGGTGAAGGACTACAACCTAATGACGTCGCCACTCTTTCCCAAGTGATATTACTGCAAAGAGAGGGCAAAAGACAGTTTGCTACAAAACACTATGTTGAGAACGAACAAACGAGTCTGAAAAGAAGCTCGCTAATTCTCAAGAATAACTCTTTTTTCCGCTAAAAAGAAACAGATTAAGGAAGTGGGTGACCCCCGCAGTACACTCAACGCTGTTAACAGGGTATACATCAACAGGAATTGTATGTTTATTAATGGAAAGAAAAACGAGTTCGACGTCCAAGGGAAGGGCATCATTGATGCCGAGAACTCGATCGAACCTACGGATGTGGCTACGAAACGATTGTTCCAAGCTTCTCCACGACATCATTTCTTTTCACGCCAATAGTCCGATGAATGCGAGAACCCGTTTGGAATCTTCTTACAATAATAGAGTCTTTACTAGTCCAGCCATTCTCTGTAAGATCGTGTTTTACTGCTGCGAAGTGACCTTGTTACTCGATGTATGGTGCGGAATAGGGCGCGAATGGTTAATACTTTCAAAGTAGGGTGCGAACTTGGTACGACCATCGTGCAACATCCATTAAAGCTAATATAGAAGAATTTGAGTATTAACGTCTGTAGCACCGAATCATTTTTGAAAACAGATATGTACTTTCAAATTGATTTGTACGTGTAGTACATCTTTTGCGGATTCAAGAAGAGTCCTTTGCCACCCCTTTTCTTTGGAAGTTCCTTGGCGACTAGTTGACCGCACATTTGTTTAAGCTTCTATCTTTTACCTTCTATTTTAATGTTGTGACGTTTAAAGTCTTCCAGCATCTTGGCATCTTGTTTGACCTTGTTAATGGCTGACTCTATAGCCACTCCACCACTAGACACGGCACCTGCACCACCAACAATGGCGACGATTATTGGGATTAGGGCTGGTAAGACTCCTATGTGCTTCTTTCTGCTTTTTGCTGCTTTCCGTTTTACGTACATCACTATTATTTTTAATACACAACTTCGACCTTACCCTTATTTAATTTCAAATGCGTCATTTGGTCTCCGATTAGGAGGGCGTGACATCTGGTGTTGGCCACCAGCTGTTGAAATATCAATGGCTGTGGCTTTGTAAACACATTATGAAGTACATACCCAGCTTGTTTTTCAACCATTTATTGTCAATGGAAGACATTAGTTAGGGATACAACACTTGCAACTTGCTTGCTGCTCCCAACCATCAAGCCTACACAACATGGGGCAGCCATCTTGGAAAAAAACCAACAACCCCCAAAAGATGAAACCATCAAACAGGAAGTGCAATAAAAATAAAGGAAATTTATGCCCCCTTTTAAGAAACTATTTAACATAGGAATAAACTGAACCTTAATGAATAAATAGCAGAACTATTATACATACACAGAGGCTTCAAATCTAATTATGCAAGAATATATTTAGGGAAGTTGTAAAACAAAAATTAATACTGGTCACATGACCTAACAAACGCCCCCTTTCTGGCATAATTCATACATTGTTGCATTCATAAATCAAAACTTGATTTGAATCGTACATCACAAACAATTCACTCTTAAGTGCAATTGTGATATATGGCCGAGCACAGCATTCTGATTCTGGCACTTGACAGCCATTTCGTAAAAAGATCCGCCACATTTATTGATGTTGAAATATTGCTCAATGAAAAATACTGTTTTGCCAACCATTCCTTCAGGAAATGAAATTTGATGTCGATATGCTTTGTTCGGACATTTTCGATTGCATTCCGTGTGACTTGTATCGCAGACTGTGAGTCTAAATATATTACAGG
The DNA here is from genome assembly GCA_023313725.1 of Lithobius niger. Classification (NCBI taxonomy): domain Eukaryota; kingdom Metazoa; phylum Arthropoda; class Chilopoda; order Lithobiomorpha; family Lithobiidae; genus Lithobius; species Lithobius niger. The sequence goes on from JAHWFP010026114.1 coordinate 14,679, forward strand.
GATTTGTTTGAATTGATTTAACATTTCACATTCAAAAATTCCTGTCAATCAATGAACCTCTTAGGCAGCGGGTACTAAGGCAACAAATTCTGCCTCCATAGAACTTAATGTAACCATTGACTGCTTCTTGCAGCCCCAAGAAATAGGAACGCCCCCTAGGAAAGTTATAAATCCGCCAAAGCTGTGACGGCTGTCGCGATCAGATGCCCATGATGCATCACTATAACAATACAATTTTCCATCTTTGGCACTTGAAAGCTTAATACTATAATTCCTAGTACAGTATGTGTATCGCAATACATTCAACAACAGATTCACATGCAGATTAGAGAAGTTTAAATTGTATTGTGATAATAATATCACTGAAAATAAGATATCAGGTCTAGTCCTTAAACCAATAAATAATAGGCTACCTACTAAGGATCTATATGGAAAATTTGGGCAGTTAGCTTCTGCAGCAGAGTTAACACAGGTTCCTACTGGGACTGGCACTTTAACACTACACATGTCTATGATTTTATAGTTCTCGGCTAACGTTTCAATGTAGCTGGTTTGGTGCATTACAATGTAATTTCCCTCTCTGTTAAATTGAATTCCTAGTAACGAGGTAGTTGGTCCCAACTTGGAAATTTGGAAATAGTTTTCAAGCAAATGGACAATTTTACTTTCCGTCAATTTGTCTCGAGTGAATAAAACTAAGTCGTCCACATAACATAACAAAATTGCATCGTTTTTAAACACATAAACACAATTCATACCTGGAAGCCTTTTAAAACCAATTGAAAGCAATGTGGACTCTAATTTGCAAAACCACTGTCTTCCGGACTGGTGCAGCCCATACAAAGCTTTATAAAGTAACCAGGCTTTACCAGTGTTTTGTTTAGTTTAAAACCCTTGGGTATAGAGACGTAGACTGGGGGACCTAAGTCACCATATAAGTAGGCACATTTGACGTCCATATGTATGTCATGCCAACCCATTAACACTACCAAAAGCACGAAAAATACGCTAACAAGAACAAAACTCACTACTGATGACAACACTTCGTCAAAATCGACACCTTGGGTTTGTTTGAAGCCCTGGGCAACAAGTCTCGATCGGTAACGTTTAATATTTCCATCATTGTCCTTTTTCAATTTGTAAACCCATTTTGTACCAAGAATTTTTGTTTGTGGGGGTGGAATGACTTCTTCAAATACCTTACGCGATGTGAACTCGCCAATCTCCTCCTCCATGGCTACATACCATTTAAGTTTTTCAGGTGAGGCCATAGCCTCTTCATATGTCGATGGCTCAGTAACGCAACAATGAGCCTGAAACTCTTGGTCACTTGTTGACTCGCTTGAATCTTCAGACATAGGTGTAAGTCTAGGTTCCTCCACAGCAGGCCGAAAATTAAATACAGGTTTAAAGTTTATGTTTTCCTGTTCACAAAACCTTTTAACATCGTTTACACTTCTAAACCATTTCCCACTAGGATTATAATAGTACACATCTACCTTGCCAGTAGTGGCACCTGAGGAACGAACTGTCTGAACTCTTTCCCATTTTCCAAAATCTTCATCAACCCGTTCACTCTGATCACTACCCCTATGCCCCTCGCTGCAACTACGGGTACTATAAAAAGGCGTGGTTTCCTCTCGCCGAATTGGGACACACTCAACAACAAGTTGTTGTGCAACCTCTATGTCACTAACTATATCCAATTCATGGTCTACCTTCAACATTTTGGATATTTCCTGATTTCTAGAGAAATTTGCTTGATCATGCCACGAGCAATTTTCGTCTATTTTAACGTGCTTACTTTCCACAACGTGGTTGTTGAGTGGATTCCAGATTCGGTAGCCACGCGTTCCTACAGCGTAGCAGACTAACACCCCTTCCCAGTCTTTTCCATCGAATTTGTTCCTTCCTTTCCGCAAGATATGAACATAACATTTTGATCCAAGTTTCAAGATGTGCCTTACAGATAATCCCTTATTATACAACAGACAGTAAGGTATGTTATACTGAACTTTAGAATGTGGAAATCTATTACGCAAATAGGCCATAGTTACGGCGACTTCTGCCCAGAGATGACGGGGCAGGTTGACCTCAATAAATACAGATCTAATACCCTCTACGAGCATCCTATTAACCCGTTCTGCCACCCCATTCATCTCGGCAGAGTACGCATTAGTTCTCTCATGGGCTATTCCTAAACCAGCAAGATATTCCTCAAATTGTGATGCACAGAATTCCATCCCTCGGTGTGTCCTAACTGAGACAATTTTTGTGTTCAGTTCTCTTTCCACCTTAACTTGGAAAGCTTTAAATGTTGAAAAGGCATCACTCTTGCGTTTTAGGGGGAAAACCCATGAGTAACGTGAAAAATCATCAGTTACAGTGTACATATATCTTGAGCCACCTAATGATTTGGTTCTCCATATATAAGTCCATATGGAGTAATTCAAGTCGTTTAGTACTCCTTACATGGTCGGTCCCATGGAAACTGGCTTGTGTAGATTTTGCAATTCCACAAACATCACAGTGTTGATTACATTTAGTTTTGGTCAACTTTAAACCATGGACGTCATCAGTTTTCTCCATAGTAATAATACCCTTCTTATGAAGTGACCAAACCTTGAATGCCATAAATCTAAGTCTCCCTTTTTACCAATGTTTGAAGAAACTTTACAAGATTTGTAACTAGTAGGCTTATTGTCTGGGGTATTTGATGCTGCATGAGCAGAGGTTTTCACAGTACTGTTTACAGTGCTAGGCCTATCACTATGAAAGCCATAATCTACTTCTACTACATTCCTAACTTTATACAATTTTCTGTATGTTTCTCCAACAAGCAGACATGAACTAGGATCATTCAAGTAAACCGACATTTGTCCATTATAAATACTAACATGGTAGCCTGCAGCATCAATGCGGGACACACTTATCAACTGTTTTGAAAATGTTGGAATGTATAGCACATCTTTCAATGTTACCTCTTTCAGTTTGCCACCCTCTCTTACCATGAAAATCACATCACCAATGCCCTGTATTAAGGATGTGCCCTCACCCATGGACACTTTCATGTTACTTACAGGTTTTAAGCCCTTGAAGAGAGCTTTTTGGTTACAAATGTGATCGGTTGTCGCCGAATCAAGGTACCAATCATGTCTCTGCTCAATTGTTGGCTTATTTACAGCATCCACGGTCAGAGCTTTCACAGACGTGTCACTGAAACTTGATCTTTCATCTTCCATTGTTGATACATAAAATGCACCTCTCTCGACTATGTGACCTCCACGCTTACCACCACGACGATTTCTCCAACGACCTCCTCGGCCCCTGGAAACGGTGTTGGATGGACCACTTTGTGAATCCTTCGCCGGATGAGGGCATTCCCTTTGGAAATGGCCAACATGGCCACAATTGAAGCATGACAGCACACTCGCCGTTCTTGATGAACCAGATGCCGCTGTACTTGACAGTGATCCGTTTTCGGTAGATCTTTTTCCTGGTACATACTGTTTTTGGAATGCAGCGTACGCTTTTGCGACATCTGCATCTTCGGAAAGACCATCCAGACTCTTCATTTTTTGTCGATTGTATTCGCTTAACAATTGTTCCCGAACGAGTTTGGGGGTGAACTGGCTGTCTGCCCAATGATAGATCATTTGTACAGTATGTTCAAATACCTTAGGTAAGAAGTCCAGGTATTGGTAAGCGATTTCATTATCAGTTACATCCACATTAATGTTTTTGAGATCCTGGGCCTTTCTATCGACTCTCGCCAAAAATACAGCCATTTCTTCATCCGGCTTAAGTTTTAGTGCTAAAAATTCACGACGTAATTTAGCTTGTCGAGCACCTGACGTGGGCTGAAATACTCCTGCCAATTCAACCAAAGCGGCTTCAGCATCTGATGCAGTAGCTACGACATTCTTGAGTGCAGTAGACACAGATAAACAAATTAGGGCTAAGGCTTGTTCTCCACGAATCTTCCTATTTTGCCTCTCTTTCGCCGTTGCTTCAGGTTCAAGTGCAGGTTCCGTCCCATCCCCAAACCCCCATAAGCCTTTTGACATGAGTAGAAACTTTGTATCTGTACACTATGTCTCATAATTCTCTGATGTGAGCTTCTCTATGGTGATTGTTCCCGTTGAGCTGGTTTCCATAGCCATTTTAGGCCTAAAAACTTTGTGAAATGCAGGAAATCCAGAGTGATGGGTAATGCGCTGATGCCACAAGCCTCAGTGAACACCAACCACATTGACAGCAGGTGTTGTTAATGTAGGCCTACACTGTCTTTTCCTTCCAACACTACCATTCATTAGTCCTAAACCACTTTTGTAGCATTCCAACTTGTGTGGGTAAGCTTTTTAACATTAGTTCCACAATATAGACAAATGCTAGTAGCTACCTGCAGTTTAAGTGGCCGCTAGTCACCCACAAAAGGAAAACCCTCGATATAACGAAATTCAATGCAGGAATGTTACTATAATGGAGTTCCCTCAATAAACAGTCATAATCCAGTTTAAAACTTGAAATTCAGCATAACTGTGCATTATATTTGTCCCAGGATACTTCATAACCACTCAAGATATCTTAAAACTGGTGGATGGCATGAGATTAAGGTTGAATCTTGCTGGCAAAGCCACACCATATACATATTGATACACAACATAGCCAGCCCAAACCACGCTCTGCTACCATTTGTTGAAATATCAATGGATGTGGCTTTGTAAGCACATTATAAAGTACATACCCAGCTTGTTTTTCAACCATTTATTGTACATGGAAGACATTAGTTAGGAATACAACACTTGCAACTTGCATGCTGCTCCCAACCACCAAGCCTACACAACATGGGGGCAGCCATCTTAGAAAAAAACCAACAACCCCCAAAAGATGAAACCATCAAACAGGAAGTGCAATAAAAATAAAGGAAATTTATGCCCCCTTTTAAGAAACTATTTAACATAGGAATAAACTGAACCTTAATGAATAAATAGCAGAACTATTATACATACACAGAGGCTTCAAATCTAATTATGCAAGAATATATTTGGGGAAGTTGTAAAACAAAAATTAATACTGGTCACATGACCTAACACCACCGACGAACCGAAACACGTCTTGACTTGCACGTCCACTACACCCGTCTCTAATCGCTCGCTTTGTTTCGTACAATCGATGACCTCTAGTGGATAGGCCGCTTTGAAATGAACGTGATCTACGCTACTATCACCGCTATCGTAATTAGCCTTTCTGTAATCCTTAAACAGTTGACGCAGATTGGCGTAGTCCTCAGTTCTGTAGTTCACATTGAGGTCCAATTAGGGATAACGTTCCCCATTCAGACCAACGTGACAATCGGTCAAACTACAACGATAAAACATGGCCGTATTCTTGAGAGTGTCATTCGATCGGTTGGTCGAGAATCCAAGAATTACCCAATTGGGTTTCTCGATGCCTGAGGTCGTAACATTGGAATCCTAGTTTTACTTCATCCCCGTGTTCGATCAGCTTGTATAGCAGCAATCTTTGTTCATCGGAAGGGATTACGTGAGACATGAGCCAGCTGTAGAAAGTTCTACGGTTTCATCGGCGGCTGCAAAGGCTTTGAACAGGGCGTCGTTATTACCAGTCTGCATCAAAGTGAGAGTTTGTTTGGCACCGTAAATAATTTTGCTGTAGCCTTCGAAGAAGCCCAGTACGTGGGAAGCCACTATGAGGAAGCTAAAACTACCTTTACGGGTCGTCTGCTTGATGATCATGTTGTGACGAACGGTAAAGCCAGTGTTGACTGCTTCCACGCTGGTGGAGGTGGCAGCGTCCAGTTTCAAACACACGTTCAACAGTCCGCTGTGATCCGAAGAGCCCCTTCATAGTCGAAGCGTAACCATGGTAGTTCAAGTCGTCCAACAGCTTGTTGCCGAGATGATATTTTACACTATTAAACAGAAATGTGACACCGTTACTTACCAATGTCACCAGGTCCGCATTCACAAACGCCATGCCATCTGTCGATTTCGTGATCTTTCCCTTTACTCTAATGTACACTCTAGAAGGGTGAGTGAATGCGTCCTGGTTTTCTACGACTAAGTGTATCTCTGAAGTTATTCTGTTTAAACTAGTGCCAATGATGGGGTAATACGCACGATACAGATTTAAGTCCACCGACCCGTCAACCTGCAACATTTCCCCTAATTCTAGGTCGTCTTGAGCTACAGAAATTGATATTTTATTCTCTTTTTTTATTCTCTCAACAAATTCAGGACAGCTCGGTTATGGGGTTCCAGTTCATCTGTCCTCGTCGTTTTTGATGGTACCTTCATGATGGGAAAGGTCGGGAGCGTGCATTTTCTAAATACGATCATGGTTTTTTTTTTCTCAACTCAATTTGAGATGGAGCCGAATTGTCACTGTTTCGCCGCGCAAATTCAGGGGGCAATTTTTTTGGTCTGTTAACCAGAGTATCGTATCTTTAATTACGTATCTGGTTGCTGACAAACACACCAAATTGTCGGGGAATTTGAATAAACTTGTAACCTGGAGATACGTTTGGGAAAAAGCTGTACAACGTGGGTACGATCTGCCCATTGATGAACGATCCCCTTATGAAATCCGAAAGAACCGGAATGCTGTTCAGAGTTAGTATGATTACGTTGTTTATACTTTTGTGAAGTCCGTGTGCATAAGCTGTGTCCTATAATCCCAACAACGCTCTCAATGTTCGTTCACCGATAAATGATACCTTGAACTGCGGCTTCTTCATTCTCAGAATGCATCTTAAAGTTCGGTTGAGCTCGAATGCATCGTCGTGACCCCATTCGACAACCTGTCTTTAACGTAAGCATTCAGGTCCGATATTTCGTACTCTCCTCTCGGTATTTCAAATGAGTTCCAGGCAAGACCATCGTCAATGGAGTACGTGAAAAGGTTGTTGGTCTCATCCACGTTAGGAAAACTGTGATACGTTTCAATGTTTACCAACGCTATCCAGTACTGCTTGGATCCATCCGGATATAACGGCGTATCATAGCTGACTCATAAATTCGTCGATTCGCTACTAACTTTGATGTTGTAAGATTCCATCTTTAAGGTAATAAAGAAAGAGGGATGACGAAAACGTATACTTGAGTGTTTATTGCGGAAACATTAGACGAAAGTTTTGCCTTGGATCTACACTTGGACGAGAAGCACTATTCACCTCAATGTCGCGAATTTTCCACCAGCATTCAAGACGTTTTGATGCTTCTCGGTATTACGGAGCGGATCGGTCTCTTTGTTCCAGAAAAGTGTTTGATGGAAACTTTCAAATATTCAGACAAGAGTTGAATGGCGAGCTTGCTATCGATCCACTGTGTCAACTGCAAGCGTTAAGAATACCGTTAACGCATCGTTGGTGATGCAGATGCGAAACCTAAATTTTCAAGTATGTATAGGTACTAAATGTGGAAACGGCAAAGATGAAAAAGAGTATGGGTTTAACTTCAAGTTAACTGCTGTACACAATGATGTTGAAATACCACCCTTAGTTGATGAGTCCAGTAAAAAAATTTTAAAGTCGTTGGCTTCGTTCGTGAGAAAAGGCAGTGGATGGGTCACAAGAAGGATAGACAGCGTGAATGTAAAAGTTGCAATGTTTGAATCGTTTCAAGCCTACAAGCAAAAACAATGTGTAGTAGCAGATATGAAGAAAGACGACAGAAAGACAGACTGAAAAAGAGGAAGAAATACGCAGAAAAAACGAAAGAAGAAAGAGTATCTAATGTAAAAGGAGATTAAAGTACATGATTAAAAAAAACGAGCTGACGAAACATCAAGTACGATTTAAAAAAGGCTACATAATAAAAAAAAGTATAATAAATGTAAGCTCGTGGAACTTGGAAAGAAATTGAAGGAAAGGTTTATCTAAAAATGGAAAACATTCGGAAGGAGAGCGAATTTTTCAAACCAATAGTTGATGCATTAAAAAGTATTGCCGTTGCCATTGCAAAGATGAAGTCGGCGAAGGACACAAGGAGGAAGACGTGGATGAAGAGGAAGAACAACGTGGAACGTGGGCACCAAAATAGAAAGAGGAGAACAATGATAATACCAATGACATGAAAGACCAAAGCAGATCACAGACACCACGTGATTCGACACAGCCCAAGGTTGTGAAAGCTATGAAGATTTCCCTGGTTGCCATTACACCCATCACAAATCAACCTGTAGGCTCAGAATCCTCTCCATCATCGGGACTATTCTTTACGCCCTCAACATCCACTACGAGACGTGTTTCGACTTCTCTAGAACTTCCTCTTCAGGTAGGCCTATCCCTTTGCCCTTTAGAGTCGCTATTGAGAAGACAAACATTGGGTGTAACATCAAAGTATTATTTACTATGGTGGGGGCAAAAAAATAAAGTGTGTCAAAATCTTGCTCCCTAGGCTTTTTCCCATTTCAGTCGTCCATATAAGATCCCACAAAAAAATTCAGTTCAATTGGAGCATTCTAAGCTTTGCACAGGCATCTGGTCAGTTTTCCATATATACATTATATAGTAAATGCCGACAAATCATAATGAAGGCAGTCTGGCATTTATTATCTGCCCAAAAGAAACACAGTGATTAATGACAGTTGTTTCATCATTATCAAGAGTCATTGGAATATATTATTTCTACAGAAATACTTACAAAAAATATCTTTCAGTTAGGAAACATTTAACAGTACAAATACTAACTCGATAATATATCCTGGAATTCTACATTTTAAAGACGTTTTGATGAAGTCTAGAATACGGCGTCGGTGTTGCTCAATGACTTCTAAAAAGAATTCCCTTGAAACTTCATTGGTGGTAATATTGTAGGTATACTCTAGAATCAGCTTAACTGCTCTTTCTGATAAGTCATTGACTACTTCAGCATGGCGTACAAACCTTGCGGTGTCCTAATAACCAACATCTCCCTCCCACTGATTGTCGGGTTTGGTTAACCAGTCGGGTTTGGTTAACGAATCCAAGCGTTTGATATACCAATGATGACTTGCTTCCAATCAGGGCATACAACTTGGAAGATGGATTCAGTGTGAGGAATAGAGGAACACCCAATTCCAATGATTCAGAATGTGAAGGCTCCACTTTGCGTAGTTGGCAAGCGATTTGTTGTGTTTCTATTCCTGATACATGGTTCGAGAATCGTGTAAATGAAGCCATCTCCTCAGTGAGGAACCAGAAGTGCCTCTCCATAGTTGTAAGAGGCACGTCGGCTACTTTGGGATCATTTACCTGGTATTATTTGAGGTCATACCACAGTTCAAGATCAGTCACTGGAGCATCAACACCAAGAGACACAGTCAGCCAAGGTTTCACATAGAAGAGTTGCGATTTTACATACCACAATGCATGCTGCATGACAACAATAACATAATTGGCAAAGATGTTTGCATGTGGTCATCAGCTGAATGATCCAGAGAAGATAAAATCTGAATGTATATTTTCTTGTAAAACTTTGTCTGACTGCTTCTCTTGGTGTTGACTATGTCAATGATCCCGAAGTGGCAGACGTAGCTATTAGAGCTGCAGAGAAACTTCTGGTACCTCACAGAGGAGTTAGCTTTATTTACAATATTTTCGACCCATGTATCATGAGCAGAAACATGACATATTGCTTGCCAACTATGCAAAGTAAAGCCGTCACATTCTGAACCATTGGAATTTGGGGTTCCTGTATTGCCCACACTGAACCCATCTTCCAAGTTAGTGTCACTGATCAATAGCAAGTCAATGTTATAAGTTTTAAACACTTGGACTCGGCTCTCACTGAGTGACAAAATCCCTGAGTTAGTGGAAGGGAGATGAATGCCACAACGCTGTGATATTTTCTGTACGCAAAATACTCAATGACCTATCAGAAAGGGCAGTTAAGCTGATTCTAAATTATGTCCACACCATTAACACTGTTGAAGTTCCGTGGAAATTCCTTTTACAAGTCGTTGAACAACATGGATACCGTATTCCAGACTTCAGCAAAACGAGTTTCAAATTCCAGGATATATTTAACGAGTTAGTGTTTGTGCTGTTAAGTGTTTCATGACTGGAAGATATTATCGAAGTATTTCTCTAGAAATAATATATTCCAATGATTCTTGAAAATGGTGAAACAATGTCAATAACCATTATGTTTCTTTTGGTTCAGATAATAAACGCTAGACTACCTTCATTATTATTTGTCGGCACTTATATTATAACGTATATATGGCAAACTGACCAGATGCCTGGGGCAAGGCTTAGAACACTCCAATTTGACTGAAATATTTTGTAGGATCTTATATTGACGATTGGAATGGGGAAAAGCCTGGGGAGAAAGATTTTGACACACCTTTTTTTTGCCACACCCTATTATTTACAGAAATTTTTCTAATTGCCAAAGGACAATGATTACGTGTTTGGATTATAATATAACACGGAGTCAGGAGACCTCATGATTGGTGATAAAACTGTCAAAGTATTCGAGAACGATGTAGTGTTGGGTGGAAAGCAGTACCGCGGTCGGCATCAGCTATGGAGTTTACTAACACAAAAAACCTGCAATAAGAAACTCACGAACCCGATGTTATGGCATCGTACGCCTAAATTCCAAAAGATACCAACGCTATATATCACAACAACGACCCTGACACAGGAAAACCTAAATCCAACCGAGGTTACAGGTACATGAATATTATCAAACTGATCTGGGAGACTTGAAAAAGGAGAAAAGCGGTTCGGGTGTCAAAGTCGAATACAAGTATTACGATGATGTGAACGAATTGGTGAATCGACTAAGATTCTTTGTTGCTTCCACTATGGCTGGAGGAGAAGCTCACGTAGATGAAATTATGGAAATTTTGACGTAGCTAGAGTAGAGAAATTAAAACCGAATATGAATAGGGGTGTATGTGTCGAAACCTAAAGCGAGTAGCCATCCGCTAGTATCAGTTTAAACATGAAATGGCGGCGTTCAATCAATCTGAAAATGGTGATAAAAAGGACGATGAATTGTTTGAAATACTGCCTGAGATGTAGGAGGTGCTCATTCAATTTGAATGTTCCAACGTTCAAAATATTATCAAACAACAGACAAGCTTGTGGTTACGCGATGCAAAAAATGTGGCGGGAATAAACGTTATTTTGTGCATATTAAAGAAGGAGAGGGTTTGTTAAACCGAACCATTAATGCGTTACCGTTTCAAATGCATTTACGGGGTTATCAATACTACGCGGGGTCTATAGTCGAAAAACAACTCGCACGAGGAGATCCTGGGACCAACACTCTGGATGAGGTGTGTAAAGATCACGAAATTACATACAGTAGAACAGAACATTTGACACAAAGTCATTTGGCCAATCGACGTCTCGCAGAAACGGCCAAATTCGTAACAAATGATCAATGTGAGAATGGAAGGAAAGACTCACTGCCACATTAGTCTGGTCGGGAATGAAAGTGAAGGTTAAAATGGGGATGGGGATGTCTAACGAGCTCTGTAAAACATGTGCGGTCTAATTCCATAAAATACGTTAACTCAGGTTAAATTAGTCCGTGCCACGAGTAGCGAGTAGTTGCAGCGCATCAAAAAAATAATAATAATGTTAAATATAATGGTTGAATACATTAATTTAATTTAAAAACAATTTTATTTATTATTTGGTCGATACATTGAATTTGGTAGAATTTACATGGACTGAAGGGGGAAGAATTTACTCGGGTTGCACGATATTGGGGGAGAGTGATCTTGTCCATGATACCAAAATGAGGAATCCCCTCCATCTTGTTTCGATATTGTTGTCACTTCCGGTCATGCGACGTCGCACATGGGAGGGAGATCGGAAGTGACGTCATCGTGGGTCGCGTGACTGGAAGCATCATCTAGAAAATGACGTCGTTTTTGCTTTTTGTAGGGGCTGCCACTGTGGAAATCGACGTCAATTTCGGTTTGTATGAGGGTCATGTGATGGGAAGTGACTTTTTTTTCGGTCGCACGACCAGAAGTGTCTTCATCAGTTGTTGTGCGATCGGAAGTGACGTTATCAGATGTCTCGTGACTGGAAATGGCGTCATTAGATGTCACGTTACCGGAAGTGATGTCATCAGATGTCTCGTGACCTTGCCTTGATGTGGGGACATTTACCCTTAACCTTGACCTTTGGCCTTGGGGTCAATGACCTCGATACCCGTGACCTTTGTTCATGTGGCCTTGACCTTTGACCCCATGACCTATAACCTTGATCCGTGATCTGGACCTTTGACCTTGGTGTCTATCTTTGTGATGCTTGATATAGCTTTTTCTCCTACTAACACCTCGAAACAGCTATTTTAAATCGATCAAAATTCAAAAGAGAAAAAAATGTAGTAATGGAAGTAAGTTACCAGTGATCTTCGTCGCAGCATCCCAATAGGGGGGGGATTGAGGCTTAATGGCGTGTCGACAGCTTGGTCATTAGCGCCAACCTCAGTCACAGTGCAGTGGTCCGGGTTGCCACTGCACCACACATTACAGAGATATTATTCAAACCCCTAATCTAAATCTTGTCATACATCTGTACCTCCTGCAAAAATTGAAAAACACCGGACAGGAGGACAGACTTATCGCCCAATTGACGCACAATGTCATGCGGAAGATGGAAACGACGACGAACACCATCAAGATGGCAACAATCAACAAGGAAGTGCCGGACCGTAAGTGGCCGCCGACACCAATAACATTCAGGAGGGTCAACCCCCCGCAAAAGGAAACAGTGAGTAAGTCGAGTGTGACCAATGCGCAAACGGGCCAACACCACCTCCTCACGGCGACTGCGGCGACACGCCGAGTGCCATTCCTCAACAGTGCATCCCAATACCTACATAGACTTATTTTTATGTAGGTTTACTTGGTATTTCACAAGTCATGGCTAATCTTGCTTGAATTATAACAGCAATAGTGGAGAAGACACCAATCAGATTTCGATGATGGTGCATCATTACAATTACTGCCTTGGTACTAACATCATTGTTGTTATCAACATGTCAATGAGAAATTTTTTTTTTTAATATTGATATTAATAATATTGTTGTTGTTTATTTGCCTGAAATATTCTATAATTCAAGAAACTTGAACACATTGAACGAAATGATAACCATGACACAGTGAACGTTTGAGACAACTAATAATGCTAGATGTATAATAGATGTGATATGCAGGAGTATTATTAAATTTAGATTTGAAATATTTTAAATACAATAGATTTGAAGTTGATTTTAAATAAGGCATATCTGAAGTGTATGTGAAGTACATTACATATATATTTAATTCAGACGTATATGAGAGATTTGAGATATGTTTGATAAATTTCGTTTGACAAGAATAAGAGGTTGAACTCTGAATGGCATAAGTAAACGTGAGCTGATGTTAATTGCCGTCCAACCAAAGGGTCGCAACTGTACTAGACACAATGCATTCCAAACCTTCCAGCGCTTGGCCGACGTCAGTAACGCCAACATGGCGCTAGCCAACTTCCACTTCTCATCCGAATGAGATCTAGGACGATATATGGTAAACTGTGTTTAGGATTGGCGAGAGGACAATCTTACAACATATTTATTTGTTTATTTTATTTACAAAATTATTGTAACCCCATATAAAGAGCATAACAGCAATTCCAGATTAAAACAGCAATTTTAAAAATATAAGAAATATGGTGGTGTCTGTTGTATTCCTTTCTTACCTTTCCTCTCTCCTGAATGAGATTCGTGAGATACACCTCCCATAATTCACCATTGCTGTCGTAATTGTGCGACAAAGGCAATGCATATGTTGAAAAGGTTGCCACAAATGTGAAAACGCTGTATATCTTAAAAACGATGCAAACATCAATTTATAAAATCGAACATCTATTGGAAAAATTAGTTCCAACTTTTGCCTGCGCTAGGACATATTTTGCACAGAGTATCACAGTTGAATTGTAGCTATGCCGTTTTTACCCAATTCGGCGGACTTCAGTTTCTCCAACATTTTGTACTCCATGACAAACAATGGTGGCTGTCATCCCATAATATCACAGCGGAAGTATCACATTTGGCTGCACCTTAAATCATGAATCTGCTTGTTCGGTGTACCCAGTTTACCTAATGCCACAGTAAGCAAACAAAATTCTAAAACTAAAATATTACTAGATACACATCATTTTCCATACCTCTTGTACTCGCAGTTTTAATAGAGTGCTTTCTTTCAGGGGCACGCTAATTCCCATGGTGACCGTTGCAAAATACTGAACGAGTGGTATCTCCGCTTCTGAGTGTATGATTGCCTAGAAAAAAACGAAATTTAACCAAATTATTGCTGTCAGTGGTTCGTCTCAAACTTTTTTTGTGAAAAAAAATTGTATTTTTATGTAATGAAGGTCCTCCTGCAGGGCAAAAAAACGCCCATATGAACCCAATTCACACACACTGCATCCTAGCCGGAAGGTAAATAGCAATAAAACCGTTCTCATGAAATTTTAAAGAAAATGTCCCTTCTCCACCATTCTTCATTCACCCACCCCTTCCCTACCTCACCCTGCTTAGTGGGTGTCATTGTTCGATGCATATGGGAAACATTTCTAGGTAATAAGCCCCAAACTGATTGAAACCTGCAAAAAAGAATTTCAGGGCGAGGTGGAGGCAACGACCAAAAAGTTAAAATACTATAGGTAAACAAAAGACGAAAAGTAAACAAGCGAGCATCCGGTGCCTCCTAAAATTTGCTGCTGTTAACTACTGCCAACTTGCGCTTCAAGATAACCTCAACAATGCTGTGTCAATCGCATGAAGACTCAACAAGACTTTCACATGAAAACAGTAACCCTTAGCCAAGCCAAAAGCCATTGCTAATAATGATTTAGAAAATTTTTCTCCATTGGATCGAGTTTACAATGAGTTGTTGACAAATTGCAAACGTAATGCATGACACGTAATATCGCTGCTGTATCGTATGACGCTAGTACCTGCCCTCAGCCAAGTCTCGGCACCAAAAGATCATTTGTACCACCTTTAATGTAAAGTTTGACTTCGGTCTACTTGCTATAACCGACATTTCGATGCTTAATTTCTCCTCTGCCTTTTAATATTTTTCACTCAAATTTAATATACAAACTTTGTTGGACTTGGTGAATACGTGCACCAACTTTTATCAGTTTCCGATTGGTCACTTCAGAGATCTGGAAGTGAGCTTGAATCGTAAGTTTCATTTTTGGCTTGGACTTCTTGTTGTTATTTGGACACGTTTATACAATGGCCTCTACAAACTAAACCATTTGTCGTAGAAAGCTGGTTTTCATCTCATTTGAAAGTGCTGCTTCCTGAGATATGCTCTTTATAGAAATAGACATTTCAATTCGTCGAGCTATTTCAGCGAGCAGTTTATTATTTTACATTATTTTAAACATTGTTATTAACGTTAGTAAGGGTCGACCTAGGATCTCGTGTGTTAAACTTTCAACTTTGAGAGCTTATAACTTCGTCAAAATAAAAAAAATTTTAAACCAAATTTGGAATCTGGCCTTTACTAGTCAAAGCCTGCCTACAGTCCAAAAATTGTGAAATTCAGTCCGGCCAAACCCGAGATACAGAGAGGGGCCAAATAGACAACTTCTTGTTCTTGGTCTTGTTCTGGGGATGTACCTTTCGTCTGTCCTCTCTACAGGTCAAACTATTTGTCCTGTAAAGCTGGTTCCTAGCTCATTTTACAGGTATTGCTCCATAGATGTGCCCTTTCCATAAGGCCTTTTTCTAATTGGTCAAGTGGTTGGTCAAGTGGAGCTCTAAACGACCAGATTGATTGTTTTACATTGTTTTAAAGATTGTTATTATGCAACAATGCCATTTACAAACGCCAGGACGATGACTCTGCTTACACGGACGCTAACGTAGTGGCATTGATTAATAATGCTCCCATATTCCTGTTATATAATACCAAATACCATCTAGGTGATAAACAAGTCGATGAGTTAAATTATCCTGGCTTCGGTACTCTAATGAACGAACTGCTCACTTACGGCTCGGCGAAGCAACCAGCTTTGCTTGGCCAGTGCTGGGCATTGGACAGTGTGGCTTCCGTTGATGCCGAACTAACCAACGACTAGGATTCAAATAGCAGCACACGTCCATCATCGTTGAAACAACTCCCAATGCAAGCTTTACCTTCACCATCCCATTGAAACACGTTGTAGGATATTAAAAAAATTAAGATAAGCTGAGCTACATAACTAATCACGTGTTCACACTTATGCGAGCTAGCAACACGAACAGCATCTTCAATGCAGCAGCCGCGCCCAATGGCAAAGTTGTTCCAAATAGCATTAGCTGGCAGGTTCCCCATGTCGTGGCCTCGGATAAGCAGAAACTTAAACTGCACAGTCTCATTGACCACGGGGCGATCGTGGTTTTAGGATTTAGGCACTAGCATTATTTTAGCTATGTGCTCCCTCATAACACTAGCTTCACTTGGCGAGTGCTGACTACTTCCGCAGTCGAGAAACCTAGAGGATAGTTCTAGGTTTTCAAACTAACAGGTAGGACTCTTTAGTTAAAAACCCAGGCATGTTCGGCCACTTCAGTCTACAAGATGCTACCGTGACTTTAAATTCCAAGCGTTATCCATTTCACGATTTGAATGGTAATTGTGACACTGGAGATTGCGTCGGCTTGTACAGAATGGCGCAGCAAATCCAGGCAGCTGTGCTACGATGTCAATGACTTGCGTTTCGACTTGCTTCAGTTCAATAAAGCCTATCCTCTCGTTTTGTTGGAATGTTCCAAACAGTCAGAGAGGCTTCAATCAGGAATCGTGTATGTACAAATCAAACTGAAGTTTAGATCTGCAGTATTGGCTAACACTACCTGTCATGCTCTGCTCATTGGCGACAGGTAAATTAATCTAAAGTTGGATAGATGCAACGTCCTAGTTGTTTATTAAATAACAATAATAATAATAAAGATATGGCGCTCAAAACAAGATAACGAAAAAAAAGGAAGGCGGCTTTTTGCCATTTGCACTGGTAGGGCCAATTTTAGCCAGTATTGGAGGTTTGGCGGGAGGGACTGCTGGGGGCGGTGTCTTCCTTAAAAAAGGCACAAAATGATGCAAAACTTCTGGCTGAACTCGTGCGACATCACAAGTTAATGGAAGGTTCTGGCTCGAATAAAAAAAACTAAACAAAAAACGAAGCAAAAAAAATTACCCCGAGGCAGGGGTATTTACTTAAGGCCATGCAGGGTTTAATCGACTTTGATAAACCTTTAACGAACTTTGATTTAAACTGATCAGCTAGAATAATGAAAATTCCAAAATTTAGAGGTATTTTTAGTAAAGACACGCTTGATTAAAACTCTGGCCTGGTGGCGAAAACGTTATTGTAAACGATGGCGAAGGAAGTCCCTGGGTAGCCTATTCCACCATTGCGGATGAACCATGTTATTTCGATAGTTTTGGCAACATGGGTCCTCCCTAGTCCGTGGTTAACTACTTGGGGCCAGGAATCAAATAGAATTACGAACACGTACAAAACTTTGACCAAATTTGGTGTGGTCACTTTTGCTTATTTTTCATAAGTGCTTTCTCTAAGGCTCGTAATAACGAAGCCATTCTGAATAGGATGAGACAAGTCATCTATTGACAAGTTATGTGCAAATCTAACTGGAAATAAGCGTCTTCTGCTTGAATCTCTTCGAATGCATGTACCGCGTTGGGCAAATTTTTTCTATTACGTAAGAAATTTCGAAAACAGTAGCTGTTGAATGCTCCTCCTTTAGTTTAGTAATGTAAAGTGCTCTCGTTTGTACTTTACATGTAGCAACTAGCGCAACGCTCTGATTGCTGCAATATAAAATTGCTTTATAAATTAAACAAGAACTTATACATACGTAGCTCGAGAGAAGACCAGAATTAACGAAGCACTCACTTGCTTTTTCCAAAGGGCTTTTCATGCTGAAACTGATCAGGGGGAGACTGTATTCGTGCGCAAATTTCTTCGTAGCCGTTTCACACGGCAAAGTAGGTTCGCTTAGATTTCTAATCGGTTTGTTCGCAGCATTGAAGTGTTCTTTCCAGTCGTCTTGTAACAAGCAACGAATATCTTAGTAACAGCATTGCTCGGCAAAGTAGGATCACTTAGATTTCTGATCAGCTTGTGCGTTGCAATGAAATATACTTTCTGATCGTCTTGCAATAAACAATTCCCGTCAACGTACACTTTTGTTAGCAGCATGCCAGGGGAAGCTACATTCCTAATCTGTTTATTCTTCGCATAAAAATTCCCGTTAGCCTCATCTAAGTACAAAGTATTTTTTCGATGCTAGAAATGGCGGAAGCCAACTCGTCGGAGAGAAGAGTAATGGCAGTAGGCAAGTCGGTTTTAAGTTTCTGAACGTCCGTTGCCAAAGTACCGAGTTGAGAAATTTACCGCGTCTTCAGGTTTGATAGCAGCTCCTACTTTAATTACATGCTTGCTTTGCATGTCGTAGTTGCTTTCATAGGTTAAAACGTATCCCAATCTTTACTGTCCTCTCGGACCAACTCCCGTCACTTCACCCCATCCCCTCTCGTCATTTTCAATGTGTGTCCAAACTTATTGGCTGTCATCTTTTTTTAAATACAAGAAATTTAAACAATGTGCTGAGCCGTCTATGAGGCTTATTTTTGAAATTTGTTGCATATAATAAAAGAAAGAACCTCAAAATAAATAAATAGCCTCAAAATGTCTCAACCATCCAGGCAAATGCATCTTTCCAATCTCTTGCAAAAAAAAACTTACTGAAAAATAGGAACGAGAAAGGTACATAGATTAACAATGGTGTAAAGGTTTTCTTGTCTCCTTCCATTCAGTTTCAAGATACAGGGAGTTCGGGGACTCCCGTTCGGACGAAAAATCTAAATATAAAAGTTGGATTTCTCCTAGAGATCCGAAAACTCCGAAAACTGTTGAAAAATCCTTAATGAGTATATCTGTAAAAAACTAGAGATCGAGTTTGATGAGCAAAACCTGTATCCTTACTACGTTCAATTATTCTAATTCTATGCACCCACCTTAACCCTGTTACCCTTCCTGTGAAAAGGTGAACGAAGGTAACGGAAACAAACCAGTCTGTCTTAGAACTGGGTGTATGAGAATATTCACAAAACAAAAGGGAAACTTAATAAAAATGATATCAACAAACCCTGGCTCAACTTGCCATCTTACAATGCTTTAAACGTGACGGAAGTCCTCGGAAAAATTACCACGGTGTACGTCACCGATGATTCTCCCAGCAGCGTGAAATTATGGTGCAACGTACACTGTGGAATAGCTCATTCAGATGTTTCCAGTGATAAATTTACCGATGAAGACTTTATGGGTTTGGTAATTGTGTAAACGTTAAAAAATATGTGTAAATAAAAAAAAGCTATGGAAATTAAAAACTATGACTTTTTCGTGCCTAAGAAAAAACCTAAGAATCATCCATTTCTCCCCTCAAATATCAGATATTTAATTATAGGGCCAGCAAATTGTGGAAAAACAAACTTATTGTTTAATTTTATCTGTAACGAAAGATGGCTCAACTAAAACCGGTTATTTATTTACAGTAAAACTTCATGTCAATCAAAGTACAAAGCTTTGCAGTTCATAGTTGGTGAAATTGAGGAAAACATTGTATGGAATGTTGCTTTTTTTCACTATTCTTAAATAGATTTAATCCCACCCGAAGAACTGGACCGAAAATTTCGAACCCTGATTGTATTTGAGGACTGCCTTTTAGACAAACAAAAAAACATTGAACGTTACTTCGCTCAAGGGCGTCATTCAAACGCCGATGTTTTTTATTGCAGTCAGTCCTACACAAGAATTCCTAAACAAGTAGACAGAGACACAGCAAATTTATTAATCCTTTTCCCCGTAGATGAGTTAAATTTAAAACACGTTTACGAGAATCACCTTGGCCCTGACATGGAATTGTAGAACTTTAAAACGTTGTGTCAAAATTGTTGGAAAAAGCCTTACGGGTTTTTATCGATTAACAAATTGTTAAACAAGAGGAGAATAAACGTTCGTTTTTACCTATTATTAAACCCAAAAATGGAGACAAAACGATAAATCGCAAAACTCAATAGACGTTTAACTAAAAAGTTTTTAAATCATCGTTTGAGTGAGAGAGAGCAAGAAGAATCACTACGATAATTTTTTTAAATGGTGGTGAGCACTCTGAACCCGGCAGTTGGCTCTCTAAAACCAACATTGGTCAATGGTGTAAAAAGTCTAGCGTAGCACACGCAAACAACACCGATTAAAGCTTTAAAAGAGGAAGAAACTGACAAGGATGACTACAAAGCATCGGGTTTATCACCGTCCCCTTCCGATGCCGTTACTCTTAGTGAGAAGATATTGACAATCCCTCTCGATTACAGTCTCGCCGAATATTCAGTTGCGTCTCAAGCTACTACATTGTGAATTCCTATTGAGACCAAAACTGATACGCAACTACGAGCTCCGGTCCTAAACTCACTCCAACATATTCCGCGGCAGCAGCTAGATGCATTTCTGCTCCCCCAGAGCTTCCTAACATCGCCATTCTCCAGACCATTGATAGTTTGTTACCTGGTCAGAATATTAGTCAAACAGCTAAACATTTCTTGATAAAGTTTTTCGAAAATCCAAAGGAAAATGATCCAGTATTCCGGCAACAATATGATACTAAAACAGGCGAGCTGACATTCGGAAATTTTTCTAATGAAGTTTTCAAGACACGTAAAGTCCAAAAAACCCAGCTGGTTACTTACCTTCTAAAAGACAGTCGGGAAAACCGGTGCTCGGAGGTTTTTACGAACCGGAACTTCAAAAACTCTAACAACTCTCTCGATTTGTTTTTAGTAGAACAAGTACTACGTAAGAAGAAACGAAAAGATGGGAAAATGCTTTACTTCGTTAAGTGGAAGGGCTATGACCCCAAATACAACACCTGGACGTACAACATTAGCAACCTTTAATAAATATATCCTTCTCTTTTTTACAGAGTATTCTTACTGCATATTTGTCCAGTGTAAAACGTTTCACACATTATTATTATTTTTTTAATATTTGTTTCTCTTCCTCAATTTTTTCTCCCTCATTATTAACAAAAGATAAATATTTGTCTATTTTCAGAAAAAGGAAAAGAAAACTTTCACCTGCATGTACTGCACTACCATGCTTTGGAAACACCTGTGGTACCATCACCCATTTGATGTGGAAGAATGTACTTGCTTCCACAAACAGCTACCCGACTTCCTCAAGAGTCAATCACCCCTATCACGAGACAAAGGATTGGTCCACCAACAGTACGAATGCGTCTTCGGTGATCCGCTTCAATTCCTCCTATTAATACGCGTGGCGCTACAATCGATGCTGGAAGTTTGTTTACAGTAGCTGGTAAACTGCAAACCCCAGATCAGCTTGGGTATAGAATTTATAGGAAGGGAGCTTTCTTTCAAGCAAGATTCTGGTCAAGATATTCTGAAATACATTTTCACGCTCTGCTGGATGAAGCCTTTGAAAACATCCAAGAATCCATCGATGCTTTCGCCGAACGGGGCAGCAGTTGGGTTACATATCACATCCATAACCTATTAATCAGAGTGTCGAGGTATAAGCCACTTC
Source organism: Lithobius niger (assembly GCA_023313725.1). Classification (NCBI taxonomy): domain Eukaryota; kingdom Metazoa; phylum Arthropoda; class Chilopoda; order Lithobiomorpha; family Lithobiidae; genus Lithobius; species Lithobius niger. The sequence goes on from JAHWFP010026114.1 coordinate 36,316, forward strand.
GAGCATCGTCGTACATCCCTCTTCCAAAAGTGCTCACTGGCAAGCAGAAAGCGATAGTGAACGTTCAAAATTTAGACGATCAGAAATGCTTTCTGTATTCCGTACTGGTTGCGGCTTTGCAGTTCAACAGTGTTGACCCGGACGATTACCACAAATTTGAGGATATGCTCGCTGTCCTACACTACTAACATCACCAAAATCGACAAGTTCAAAAAGGCAAACGATCCATCGATCAACATCATCAGTTTAGGCCACGAAGAGGAGTCACACCCACTTCGTGTCTCTAAAAACTTGGACGGACTACCGATCGACCTTTTCTATCTGTACAACAACAGCAATGATGATTTGGAAACCTTAAACACCCATTACTGTGCCATTACTGATGGAGCTGCTTTTCTACGATATAGAGGTTAGGGCTCCCATGCCAAGTTCTATTGTAGAAACTGTGTCGCCGGTTTCAGAAGAGAATGGATGCTCCTAGCCCATAGGAAAGAATGTGTCAAAATGAATCCCGTACACCCACTTAGATTCAAGAAACCAGGCGAAAACTCTTTCACATTCAGCCACTTTAGCCGTCAAAACCCCTTCTCCCAAATCATATACGGAGATTTTGAATGCCTCTTTCACCCCGGCCAGATCGCTCAACCAGATGCTTCTACAAGTTCAACAACCAAAATCCATCAGCCCTTCCTTGAAGTTTTGACTACGTTCTAGTGGAAAACGACAGGAAGATTATACGTTACAAGTACCACTTAGGAGAAGACGCTGTCGACATATTTGGCAGAGCGAGCGAGCGAAGCGTAGCCTATAACGTACACCAAATTGCAAAATGTTGGTCCGTCGGTTGGTTGCACATTTTTAGTCTGGAGCCCAAACGAAAGATCAGACTGGAATGAAATTTGGTACAACGCTTGATACCCTATTTAGTATTGCTGAGCCACAATTTGCCGTAAAATCAAACAATAATTACTGTAGAAATTTTAAAATTTTCGAATTTATTTCTAACACTCACCATTGTACATTTGGAGTCGTGATAGTTAAAGAGATACACCTCCCAGCGCCATTTTTCTCGATCCTCCACATCAAGTACGGCCCCAAGGGTCTATTTCCTTACCGTTAGTCTTTCCCTTGCTAAAAATCCTTTTTTAAATGTGGCGTCTAGGAGATTTTCTGTTGAATATAATGGAACTTTATTTACTTACGGCCCGTCACTAAATGATGCATTGCGCGTGTACAATAATCATGACGTTTCATCTCTGTGTGTTCATCTACTAATTTTCTAATAATTACCATGAGATCTAAAATCTAACAGACTAATGCGGTAAAAATTAAAATTAATTATTCCAATAGATCGCCAAAGCAAAATTATAAGACACTAGCCTAGAAAATTATAAATTGTGATTTTAAAATAGGAGAATCATTCCGGTTTGTGACGACACAATCGTTGACTTGATTCTGTCTCGTATACTATTCACAAAGCCAACCGAGACAGCAGCCACCACCGCAGCCGACCTTGTCACTGTAATTGTTTGGATGATGATCTGCGCGTAGCTGTAATTTGGCACGCGGAAAGTTATAAGGCAGCCGGGTGTCCCTTTAAGGAATTCAGACGAAGCATAAACCATGCTAATGGTAGTCAAGTGAACTTTAAAAAACACGACAAATTAAAATTTGATTGCTTCTTTCTAGCTAATAATTTTTTCGACGTAAATCAACGAAATAATAACATTTGATGCTTGCATTTAACCATTACAGTAACAAACACAACCATAAAAACAAAAGGATTCCATTAACGACACACGTGAGTTTCATATGAAACAAGAATTCTTAGGAGATTATTCAATTCAACATGGCAACAAAAGTGGCGCCTACACTAGCGTTGGGAATCCCGAATATGAAACTTGAAATCATCGTATCAAGGCCAAGCGGTATTATAAAACGATACTGACATCAAACGAAACACGAAAGCACGAAACACAAATCAATAATATGCTCACCTCTTGGTTGCCACGGTAACGTGAAGGCTCGAAACCAAAACCGTGTTGCATCGAATGAAGGAATAGGCTTAATCTCGAACCACTGTTGTAAGCTGCTGCTAACGAAAGTAAATCGGAGATAAATATTAGGCCTAAACGCTAAAAATTAGGCCTAAAACCTAAAACTAGGTCTAAAATCTAACACATTTTAAACCTAAATTGTGATGGTTATTTCTTTCAGATTATATAATAGAGATCGCTACTGCCGTCATAGGGTAGGAAATAATATATTATCTTGCATTGCGTGATAGAGGTGTGCTAGCTTAACATTTTCATTGGTGGCGGTGTCAAATCTTATACCAAAGCAGTATTGTGAACCTTTTGAATCTTCTGACTATTGTTAAAAACTATCGTACTGATGATTGTTTGGCTTGCAGTTCAACACCTTACTACGTGCTGTTTTATTTTTACTCGCAGCGATGGCTCACATCTTCAGTGTTGGCTGCGAAAAGAGCCTACAAATAACTAAACAAAAACTAAATGCTGGATCAAACGAAAGCTTAACGTAAATTTGACACCTAACATAGGCCTACATTAAAAAAAAGGCTAAAATAAGAAAAAGGCCAGCAAAGAACAGCAGTACGTCACACCAAAAGGCAAACAGCCCAACAAAGCCCATTAAGTATTGTACCCAGATTTTTAAGAATTATTAACAAATGTGGTATCGTCATTAAAATAAAAACTAAATATAAGTTTGAAATGAAGATCCATTCGCTCCGCCTACAATATGCCCAAAGCCTGTTTTCTAGTTTATAAATGTATAGAAGAAGAAGCTCGATATTAAGCGTACCTGCTGAAAAATGTAAAACGTCTCCAACTTACCCGTCCGAAGATACCGATTTCAAGAATGCCCTTGTTTGCCATTATTGCAGGAAAATCTTCAAAAGTGTTACCAGACAGCAAATATCGACGGGGAATCTAAAGTACGGCTCATCTACAATAAAGTGAGGGATCATTGCAACATCAGCGGAAAATACAGAGGAGCTGCTCATCCAAACTGTACCCTAACCGCTCGAGAAAGAAAAACAATTCCCGTCGTGTTCCACGGCCTGGAAGGGTACGACATGCACCTTCTAGGACCTGCAGTCCACAAGTTTCTGGGGAAAAGTAGATGTTATCGCTCGCAACACTCGTCTAAGAGGTTTCAGACCATAAAAATTAAGGATCAAGTCAACAAGATAAACCTTCGCTTTATAGATAGCGTCAACTTCTTAAATGATTCTCTAGACACTCTAGTAAAGAACCGTAGAAACGACAATAGTGGCTTCCCCATCCTCGAGGCACCATTAGACTATGGATTGAAATCAGAGTGGTGTACGGAGGAAACAACTTGGGAAAATGCGCTGAACCTGTTAACACAGAAGGGCGTTTACCCATACGAATATATAAGTGAAATATCCGTTTTCGACGAGAAAGATTTATCGTCGAGACACTAATTCTATTCCCGTTTGAAAGACGGGATGCTGGCGGGAGACAAGTACGTGCAGGCGCTAAACCTCTGGCAGAGAATGAAATCAAAAGTATTCTGTGCCAACCACGAGAAATACCAAATGACCGACGTTTTCCTGCTAGCCGACGTCTTTCAAGATTTCCGAAAATAAGCCTTGAAAACAACAAGCTGGACCCATGCTATTACATATCCACTCCAGGATTCAGATGGGCAGCTCTCCTTAGGATGCAGGAGCCCGAATTGGAGGTATTTGTGCACATCAGGAAGCACCATCTTATATTTTCCGGCACCAGAGGTGGAGTTTTGTTTGTCCGAAAGAGACATTCAAAAGCCAATAACAAATACCTGCCTCTTTGCGTCCCTAACAAACCCTCCCTGTACATAATGTACTGGAATATGAACCACCTCCACAGTTTGGCCATGTGTGCTCATCTCCCTTATGACACGTTGCATTAACTAAGCAGGGAAGAGATCAGAACTTTGGACGTAGACACCGTACCGGACAATGCCAATGTGGGGTATATAGTGGAAGTGGACCTCGAGTACCCCAAAGAGTGCACAATGATTATCCACTACCTCTGGAGAAAATCAACATTGGAAAGGAGCCGATTTTCCCTTAATATCTGAATCTGGCAAAAGAATAAACCACAACATCAAGTCCTCCTCCAACCCCAAACTTGTCCCAAACACTCTGTACAAGAAGATGTACATCCTTCACTACAGGAACTTGAAATTTTACTGCCGGCCAGACTAGTTCTTTGGCGTATCCAAAAAGGCTTAGTCTTAGATGAACGACCATAGATGAAATCTTTGGTCTTTGGTCTTTCAAGACTACTTCAAATTGCTGAATAATTCGGTTTTTGGAAAAACCGTGTAGAATAAGCAAAGCTGCCTCGACGTGAAGCTGTGGCAGAAAACAGTGCTGAAATATACCTCCCAACCGCACGCCGAATCCTTCAAAATCCTAAACGAAACCCTGGTGCAACTCTACTACCACGTTCGTAGCACGCTTTGCGCTCTTCTGACCTACTCCGTATTTACCATACTGGAACACTCCAAACTCTTCATGTTCGAGTTCCACGATGAGTACAATCGGCCGAAGTACGAAGACCACGCCAAAATCCTTTTCACTGACATGGACAGCTTCTGCTATGAAATCGAAATGGAGGACATATACCTCGACATGCTCGCTAACAAAGACCGTTTCGACAAGAGCACCTACCCGTCGAATCATCCCCTCTTCTCCGGCACAAACAAACAAGTGTTGGGGAAAATGAAAGACGAAATAGGCGGCATCCCCATCTTATAGTTCATCGCAGGTCAAAAATGTACTCTATTAAACCTCTGAAAAAAGTGAATCTCAAGAAGGCCAAGAGCATCCAAAACTCGTTCGTGAAGAAACATTTGAGCTTTGACGATTACGAAGTGGCCCTCAACTCCGAAGCACCTCCGCAGAAGGGAAGCTGGAACAAGGTTTCCAGCGTCGGCCAACAACTGAGTACAGTCAGAATATCCAAATCCCTCCTCTCGCCCTACGACAACACGACGTATATCCTGGACAATGGGGGAAGATACTCTAGCTATTGGTCACTTCGATACCAGTGCTTGGCACGAATACGCGGACGATTTCGACTCGGACGTGGACGTGATGAGCGACGAGAAGGTAGAGGAAAAATAATTGTCCATCCAGTTTGAAGAGCAAGAAGCTCAAAAACTGACCGACGCGAAAATAGCTGAGGAGAACGAGAAGGCCATCCACAGGTTCTCCGTATTGGAGAAACGCCAGAGAAAGTTGGAGGGTTTTGAGGCGTGGAAGAAGGAGATTAGAAAGAAAGACGCTGTCAGTAAGAAAAAAGATTGCATGCTAGAAACGGAAGCGCGGAGAGAAGCTAGGTTAAAGAAAATGGCTACTAGTAAAACAAAAACTCAAGCTCAAGAAACGAAGGAGCAAAGAGTGAGTAGACTAGAGAAAAAAGCCACTAGTAAAAGAAAAGCTCAAGCTAAAGAAACGAAGGAGCATAGCGGCAAGACTAGTGAAAAAAACCGCTAGTAGAAAAAATTCTAGAAAACGAAACGGCGGATGTAAGATAACTTAGATTGGGAAAAAGACGAGCTCGTGAGATCAGATTATGATGCTCTTCGAGCCACGGGGATTTAGGCATACTGGGGAAACCACGTTAAAAAAACGCACCATATGCTTTACCTCCTAGGTGTTGTTGAAAGAAGCAATTTATTTCTTACCCTCATTTATCACACTTTTGAGATGGAGTTCTCACAATGTGAATGCTCATGAAGCATTTGCATGATCCCTTGGATGATGTCACTTCCGTTCACATGACTTACGGCGTTACCTTCACACTTGAAGGTACGATAAGGACCCATTTATGCAGCAAAAGGACACATTTATGCAGCATAAGGGCACTAAGTTAACAAAAAGGCGCACCCCCATCGATGACTTTGGCCAATCCAGCACGTGGGAAGCGGCAAATGGAAATCCCTCTTGCAGATCGACGAATTTCAAAGCGCGGGAAGCGGACACTCCCATCCAGATGAATGAATCCCAGCACGCGGGAAGCGACTCCCCCTCCTCCAGATCGATAAAAACCCACGTGCGGGAAGCAGGCCCCCCCCCTTCTCCATATTGACGAAAACCTGCGTGCGAGAAGTGGCCACCCCTTCCTCTAGATCAACGAATTGCAGAGCGCGGGAAGCGGGCACTCCCATCCAGATGAATGAAATTCCGCTCGCGGGAGGCGAGGTCCCCTCATCCAAATCGACTAATTTCCTCATGCAGGAAGCGATTTTTGTTAGGTTGCATAGGCAGTATCAAAAAAACACTTTCCTGTCCTCCTCTAGATTGATGAAATTTCGCGCGCGAGAAGTGGGTTACCTTTGTCCAGATTGACGAATTTCGGAAGCGATTTTTTGCTGGAGGATCTATTTGTGCAAGTCATAGGAGGTAGCAAAAAGCACTTCCCTACCCTCCTCCAGATCAACGAAAATGAAAAAAAGGATTTCCCCCCTTCCTCCAGATCAACAAAAACCCATGCGTGGGAAGAGGTTTTTTTTCGGGTGGGGTGGGTATGTCCTCATATCGCACTTCATCACTACTATAACTTGCTAGAATATTTAATATACAGTATTTTATTGTCAATTTTGTGTCAAAAGCCTTTTTCCGATCAATAGAGATTAGGCCAACATGATAGCTATTATCTAAAGTATTAAATATTTTATTATTAATGATATTTAGTTCATTTATTATCCCAAGCCCCTGTCTAAATCCGTATTGAGCTTTATTCAGAAGTTTAAGTTTATTTAAGAAATACGAAATGCAATTAGCATCATATTTTTCAATGATTTTATTAAGAACTGGGAGTAAAGCAACTGGCCTGTAATTACTCTAATGATTTTATTTCATATTTTTTTATATGTAGGTCTTAAACTTGTTTTTAGGCTATCAGGCCAAATTTCAGAATCAATAATTGCGTCAATAAGTATCTTCAAGAATTCTGCAGTATTTTCCTTATTATTGACAAAATGTTCCAATAAAAAGACATCATATCCACAAGATTTTTAAAATTTAAATTTATCATAACTGTGATAATATTTTGTTTGGTTGGTTTTACGACTTGAAAAGAGTTAATACATGAGGTTGTATTTCTTGTGTTTGAAGTTTTATTTTTTTGTTTTAGAATCATTATCCTTGTTGTTGTTTTTGTAGTTTCATTAGTCATACTTATTGGGCAAAGTATTTCGCAAAATTGTTACAAAGCATTTGTGCATTATTTTCTTGGACATTTTTTTATTTGTTGATCTAAGTTACCATTTTTTTCTTACTGAGTCCACTTATTGTATTTTTTATCTCAATTTTTTTTTACCATCCTGTTTATTTATTTCAAAGAATATTTTGTAGTATTCTGCTTTGGCAACCAGAATTTGTTTTGTAATATTTTTCTTAAGTGTTTTATATTTTGTTAAGTCCTTTACATTAGGAATTTTTATTTTAGCAATGGTATTCCAAAGTTTATTCTTTTCAGTAATTATTTTATAATACTATTGACGGGGTGCATGGACAAAGGTGTTAAGCGACATTTTCTTCAAAAGTGAGTTATCGCTGTTTTGAGTGGTTTCAAGTCATGCCCTATCTGTGGTACAAAGATGGAGGCTCTAGGAGCATTATTTGCTGAGATACTGGATGACAAAGGTGTTAAAGCACACTGACCCATCCGTTAAGTGCATGGACAAAGGTGTTAAGTACGTACTTAACACCTTTGGCACTCAATTTACCTTGCCTAAGCGTATTTAACACCTTTGACTTCTAGAACGTTTCACTTTTCCTGGCTATGGCAACCGAGACGCTGCCAACAAACTGAGCTACCTACCATGTATTTGGTAATTAAACATTCTGATAAATACATATTGTTTTCTACTCCTAATAAAAACGGAGCAAAGCTCAAGATTTGTTAGCCTGAAAGCTATAGCCTACATACACTAAGGGAATCCAATAAGAATATTTTGAAATTTTTAAAACCAAGATGGTAACCCAGTATTCAGACTAAAGTAGCAATGCCTTATGCAAAGCTTTCAGGTTGGCTGTATTCTTGAGGATGCTCAATGAACTCTTAAAACCATTTTGGTTTTTGTTACCTAAGAACTGCTCTATCATTTGAACATCCCAAAAGTATCATATATACAAAGTCTCAACTCACTAAACGGTAATGAATCGCCAGTCAAAAGCTACGAAGAAGAACATACAGATGCTACATCACCTTTGACATGCAACAAACCATGCCACTTAAAAACTAAATACACCGATAACATTTTCCTATACCAACTGTGGTTTTATATCCTAAGATTTCATTTATTACCCCGGATGAAGAATAAAGCTCCATGATGACCTGAACCGAAAATGTCACATTGCGTGGAAGCTACACAATCTTTAACAGTTTGTGGGCATTCATCCAGCTAAGTAGAATCTATGAGTCGCATGACCATCTTATTGCGTGGTCATATTCATGCAGAGGGGAAAATAAGAATTATGGACTAGTTTGCTTTGGAATTATTTACTTTTGAAGGGCATACGTATATATCCCTGGCCACAAGTTGCAAACTGTTTGGCACACATATTTAGATTTTGACAGTAACTTTGGTCAGGTAGAGCAAAATCTGAAAAAGCATAAAAGGTGCTCGATCCAGATGAATATAGAAAAATTATCTGCAAACAGACAAGACCAAGACCCATTCACTGTTGTTGATGTAATGGATTGATATGTAACTACTGTGGACATTCATAAGGGCCTTGACATTGTATAGCATACATTAAAAGTCAAGAAAGAGAAAATGTAGCTATCAGGGATGAATTACTGGAATTCGTGTGATAAAGTTGGTACCTATAAATACAAGTACAGTCACAGCAACATAGAGGCGTTTAAAGAAATCAGTCTATCCCTACATTAACAAAATTTCTCATTACGGGCTGGCAGATTAAAAAAAAACAACTGCCTTTCATCCCTAAAGTTCATGGTAGTTTCATAAAAGGTTCATGAATATTAACGCCTAACCCTTTTAATGAGTACCATTTTAATATTAATAAACAAAAACGGAACGTTAAATGTTTAGAGTAAGGGTCTAAAAGTCAAAACCTGGAAGGAACACGGACAAGCTTTGACAGTCAGGGTCTAGATGTAAAATTTTGTAAGAGGCTGGTACGCATTAGACCTTTACTGCCCGGTGGTTAGCTCAGTTCTAGTCTATTCGGACAGAAAGTGTGTATGAACGATTGTAGCAGATTTTCTTTGTTCTTAGAATATTGTTATGGAACTTTAAGAACATAATTTTGTTGTGAAGTTTGGCATTTTGTGTCTTTTGATGCTTTAGAATTTTTTTATTATATTTCGTAGATTTACGCCAGAAGATAACCAGTGATGCTCTCTGCTGCGAATACCCTGCAATGTTACTAAATCGAAAAATAATTTTCAACATTCAGTAAAGCAGTAAACCTATACCATACTACCACTGGATCATCACGTTGGAGGATTTCCAGTTTATCGTGAAAATGTTTTTATTTCTGACCACCGGGTAGTAAGGGTCTAATGCTTACCAGCCTCTTACAAAATTTTACTCCTAGACCCTGACTGTCAAAGCTTGTCCGTGTTCCTTCTAGGTTTTGACTTTTAGACCCTTACTCTAAACATTTAATTTTCCGTTTGTGTTTATTAATTCGTGTTACTTTTAGAATTACAGCTAAACTGTAAAACTGAGAGTTTAACACAGAGACCCAAGGCTGACTCTTACTAATACTGGCTTTCGCCAGTGTTAACAATAGAAACAAATCCTTTAATCTTTAGTCTTGCAGCTGGCGTTTGCTAATTAGCATTGTTGCATAATAACAATGTTTAAAACAATGTAAAACAATCAATCTGGTCGTTTAGAGCTCCATAACCCCTGAACCACTGACCAATTAGAAAATGCCTTATGGAAAGGGCACATCTACATAGCAATAACCTGTAAAATGAGATAAGAACCGGCTTCATAGAACAAATGGTTTGACCTGTAGAGAGGACAGACGAAAGGTACATCCCCAGAACAAGAGCAAGACCAAGAACAAAAAGTTGTCTATTTGGCCCCTCTCTGTATCTCGGGTTTGGCTCGCCCGAATTTCACAATTTTTGGACTGCAGACAGGCCTTGACTAGTCAAGGCTAGATTCCAAATTTGGTTTAAAAATGTTTACTTTTGACGGAGTTATAAGCTCTCAAAGTTGAAAGTTTAACACAGAGATCCTAGGTCGACCCTTACTAACACTGGCTATCGCTAGTGTTAATTTTAATGAACTAATGCTGTGTACTTTTCAAAGTTTATTGTTTATGCATACTATTGTTGAATTTGTAAAATATTATTAGCAACAATGGTTAGGTTAACAATGTTTTAACTCAGTTTAAGCAAAATATTTCAGCATTTAACACCTTTTGCCACATTCTTGCACCAAGAATAACACTAGCATACTACATGGACAAAGGTGTTAACTACATTCGGTACCCTTTTTATTCCCTTTTTATCTCTGTGTTAAACTTTCAACTTTACCTCCGTTAAAAGTAAACATCTTTAAACCAAATTTGGAATCTAGCCTTGACTAGTCATAGCTTGTCTGTAGTCCAAAAACTGTGAACTTCGGTCGAGCCAAACCCGAGATACAGAGAGGGGCCAAATAGACAACTTCTTGTTCTGCGTCTTCTTGATGATGATGATGTTGTTCTGGGGATACTTTCGTCTGTCCTTTCTACAGGGCAAACCATTTGTCCTATAAAGCTGGTTCTTAGCTCATTTTACAGGTATTGCTCTGTAGATGTGCCCTTTCCATAAGATATTTTCTAATTGGTCCAGTTGTTCAGGGGTTATGGAGCTCTAAACGACCAGATTGATTGTTTTACATTGTTTTAAACATTGTTATTATGCAACAATGCCAATTAGCAAAAGCCAGCTGCAAGACGTAGACTGTAGATTAAAAAAATTGTTTTTATTATTAACACTGGTGATAGCCAGTGTTAGTAAGAGTCAGCCTAGGGTCTCTGTGTTAAACTATCAACTTTGACCGTCAACTGAACTGTTTTACAGTTTAGCTGCAATTCTAAAAGTAACACGAATTAATAAACAAAAACGGAACGTTAAATGTTTAGAGTAAGGGTCTGAAAGTCAAAACCTAGAAGGAACACGGACAAGCTTTGACAGTCAGGGTCTAGGTGTACAATTTTGTCAGTAGAGGCTGGTAAGCATTAGACCCTTACTACCCGGTGGTTAGCTTAGTTCTAGTCTATTGGATAGACCGTGTGTCTGAACGGTTGTAGCAGGTTTTCTTTGTTCTTACAATATTGTCATGGAAATTTAAGAGCACAATTTTCTTGTGATGATTCGGCATTTTATCTTTTGCTGCTTTAGATTTTTTTTATTATATTTCGTAGATTTATGGCAGAGGATAACCAAATTAATGCTCCCTACTGCGAATATGCTGTCTTGTTACTAAATCGAAAAATAATTTTTAACATAACGCAAAGCGGGAAACGTATACCATACTACAACTGGATCATTACATGGGTCTTTATAGGAGGATTTATAGTTTTTTGCCAAAATATATTTATTGCTGACCACCGGGTAGTAAGGGTCTAATGCTTACCAGCCTCTACTGACAAAAGTGTACACCTAGACCCTGACTGTCAAAGCTTGTCCGTGTTCCTTCTAGGTTTTGACTTTTAGACCCTAACTCTAAACATTTAACGTCCCGTTTTTGTTTATTAATGGTACTTGTGTACGATATATCCTGAAAGTGTTGTAAGACAAGGAACTTTCAATAATTAACTTGTGTTTGGGACAACAATGATATTTGCAGAAGCATTACGCTAGGAGTAGCCATTGTTAGACTTTAGCCCTTAATATCTCAAAATGAATCAAATGTTACTTGACACCTTTGTCCATGCCAGAATTTGTTTTGTAATATTTTTCTTAAGTGTTTTATATTTTGTTAAGTCCTTTACATTAGGAATTTTTATTTTAGCAATGGTATTCCAAAGTTCATTCTTTTCAGTAATTATTTTATAATACTATTAATATAATACTTTCCTTTATTTCATTTTATGTTACAGCAACAACGACACCACAAATCTATTCTATATAATAATATATAAAATAATGTATGTGAAGGCAAACCAAGCCGTGCTACATAAAAATAGAAACGTTTGTATTTTTATGTAGCGCTGCTTGGTTTGCCTTCACATACTTTGTTACTGTCTTTTTTACTCCAATATAAAATGATGATTAATACAATTAATATAAATTACTGCGAAAACAAAAGCCCAAACCTATTATACAAAAGGAGATGCACGAATAATAATAATAATAATAATAATAATAATAATAATAATAATAATAATAATAATAATAATAATAATAATACATTTGATCCGCACGTATAGAGGCGGTAGGAGATGCAAGGATTCGTCGCTGAACCTCTAACTGCAGACCCAGGAAAAAGTTCATTAGGTTTGTAAAGAATAATGCTCGGGGCAGAGAAGGAAAGGACGAAGGATAGAGACGGTTAGACGTGTCTTGAAGGAATCCAGCATTAGGGCGGTAACCAATGAATCATCAACAATCCAATCTGGTACCACTATGAGAGCAAAGAAGAACTGCTGGGAATTTTGACAATATCTTGGAAGGACGAGCTTCAAACAGTTACTGAGAATTTTAGTGAACAGGTTAATTTTAAAAAATGGGAGTTCAAATGGGAGCACGGAAAGCACAGTCTTAAATATTAGTCCGCCGTCAAGCGCATCCAGCCTGAAAAGACGCAGTCATTGACTGTATGGCAAGGTATGCATGCCGGGCAACGCCTTAGTATGTTTCCTTTGAATGGCTTCAATCTGTTCAATATCCTTAAGGAGGTTAGGTGACCAGACCTGACTGGCATACTTAAGCAGTGGCCTGACAAAGACTTTATAAGTCTAAATACCAGTGTTACGGTTTCCAGAGTTAAAACATTGACGAACCATTGCTGATCTGTGGCTGGCTGCTGCAGCAATAGAAATACAGTGAGTGGTGAATTTCAAATCGTTCTGAAACCAGATGACAAGATAGCGGAAACTGCCGAAAGTTTCCCACAGGTTAGAATCACCAAGTATATAATTAAGGCTGCTGGAAGATCCACCAAGAGCGAAACTGTGACATAAGAATACACAAATTTTATACAACACGTGGATTGAAGCTCAGCTGTGATATGGCATTGAAATTTATGGTTTAGCATCAGATTCTCTAATTCTAAGACTTGAAATCTGCAAATAAAATAGTAAAAGTCTTCTTTGGAAATAAACTTATTAAAACAAAAGAAATTTACAAAAATCAAAAAATTCTGTCAGTGCTCAAGCTAAGAGACCAAATAATAATAACAAAGAATTATTTTGAGAATAAACATGAAAGATATAATGTTAAGAAACAGCAAAAATTAAGGACTAATACTAGACGACATGAGTTAACAAGATGGATAAACAAATATGGATTAAGAAATAAAACTTACTATATACCGTTAATATTTAACCATTTAACACAGGACTTATTAAATTATCCAAGTATAAAAACCTTTAAACCAGAATGTAAAAAAATTACTTAATAACTAAATGTAATAATTTAGTAGAGTGAATGATGAACAACAAAAAACTATAAAGAAATTTAATGACTTAACTATATTACGTATTATTGTAATTAATTTATTGATTGTAAATATCTTATTTATTTTATTTATTTTTTCATGTATTTATTTATTTATTTATGTATGGCTGCTCATACAATTTCGACATTAATTTCGAGCTTTTCCTTTGCAAGAAATTTTATTATTATTATTATTATTATAGGCATATTAGCTTGATCAAATTTTTCTCTAATCGTGCATGGGTAATTCCAGATTATTCTTCATTCGTTCTGTTTGAGCAACTCTCAATGCTGCGCCGTATTTCCCTTTGAAGCATTACACTAATTGCTACTGTAGATGCGCCATGGTAAAACTCATAGGGGGAACATAATTATTGGCATTTTAGCTTAGTTCCATTGGGTTACCGTAGTAGTTTGAAGTTCCCAACCTACGGTAGTACAATAAGGCATCATAGGCGAAGTACACCATGCATTTTACCATGGCACACACACAGTATGTGAATAATGTTATGCACTACAAGGTGAATTTATAGACTTTATTATTGAGCATTGCTAAACTATATTGACCAACCGCTTGAACTGAGAAAAATTTGGAACATACATCTTTCTAACATTACACGTAAGAATTCATTCGACGCACCGTCGGAAAAACTGTAAAGCAGCAATTCTGCTGGTATGGATAGTGATTCTTCACTTTTTATGCCTCTCCATGGCAACGTTGTACTTTTAAAGATTAAACACTTAATCCATAGATATCATGCTGCGTGACAACCTTTGAGTAAATTTAATCCAATTACCAGAAGCATTATCAAAAAACCACCTGATCTTTGGAAATGGCCGCTAAAATTTAGCTGCTCCATTTCGCTGCAATTATTGCTAACCTGTTTCAGTTGCCCTTGATCTAAAGTGCTTGGTCGCCAACCACACGATTGATCATCAAAGAGGTGTCATCTATCGTATTCCGTTTTTAGGAGGTGAAATCAGAACGAGATGATGGGCTATTTACATTAGACACTCATCGACCAGCAGTGTATCTCCATTCAATGAAAAATATCAAGATGATATTTCCAGCGATAACCTACTAATGCTGTCACCTAACATTATGATTCATTTGATCATATCTTGGAAACACATGCAATGAGTACCACAAGCTCTACAGTAGAATCCTGCAACAACTTGAAACCTACACAATAACGAAACAGAAATTTCGTGTGATCAGCAGTATTACAGATATCCCTCGAATGAAAACGTGGTATGAACTTCACCAGCCTATAAATTTTACCCAAGTTTTAAATTTTTGATATTCAGATTTTTCCAATGCTTACTGATGCACATAACCCGTGTTGTAAATTCCACTTAGCTTAAAATTTTAAAATCTTCGTATTTTTATACCTACGCCATCCTTTCGGTTTTCACAATCGCTAAAGTAAGTCATCATTATTGTTATTTTTTTATTGTAGCCAGTAGAAATGGTTCACTTCTCCAGGAGCCCGAGGTATTAAAGCATAGACATTTTACGTAATATTTCTTGCTGGCTTCCCTGTATCAGCAGGGAATACAACTATAGTTTTGTGGGACCAATTTTAAAATTTTCGTGGTAGTAGTTTTTAAATCTAACAAAGAAGCTTTTAGGCTAAGACGTCTTATGAAAGGAAGGTAAGTTCCAAATATTACTTAATAAATTAAATACAATTTTGACTGCATGCTCTGGTTGGTATTTCTTATTTACTCAAAACACCTTCTTTGAGCTTACAAAATTGAGTCGTCACAATGGTAATGGCTAATCAATTTGCTGCATGCTATTTATGAGCTACGTATATCTGGTCCCCGTTTTACACAATTTATATCAAGGAATATGTATGTGTTGGTGATTCTGATGCACATTGTTGTTGCAGTTGTCGTTTTTGAGTTAATACATTTTGCTAACCAAACACTGCAAAGAAAATGCCAAACTATGCATAAAAAGGATTTATTAACACAATTTGCCTATAAATCATAACTTGCTTCTCAAGCAAGCTAAAATTCAGGGTACAAGAACATGAGGTATGCAACAGCACTTGTGAACGAAAAATTCGTCTGCTATTGTAACCTGAAATATACGTAAATCTCTATAGCATAAAATTATCTCCGTGAAAATAAGTAGAATTGTTTTATTGGTGATATTTGGCGATCCATGATGTTCAACCAATAATTTGACATCCATGACGCATGTGTTGTCGTAAGTTTTTCGTATGTCAACTAGTTTAACTGTAGCACGATAATTTTTGCTTAATTTCACTGAACAAACTAAAATAATAAAAAACGTATGATGTGCGTGTTTGCTTCTGTGTGTGTTTGTGTGCGTGTGCCTCTGCACCTCTTAAACCAAAGCACCTACAAAGATGGGAGTAGGACCACTAATAAAAGATAATTAAATTGTGCTTCCGTTAGGTCCATATTTGCCACTGTAACTTGATTTTATAACCCTCAAATACGTGAAAAACACTGCAACAGTAACGTCAAAGTTTTTTTTACCCTCATGATGTCATAGTTTGTTCATGCAAACGTATTATACCTGAACAAACTCTTCCTGATAAAACTATGACGTCATGTTTTGCATCAGTACGAAGTAACGGAAACATGACATATCAAAATATATGTATCTCAAAATCAGTAGGAATTCAAAATTCACTTTGGTTTCAGGCCAGGTATTGGTGACAAAAAAAATTATTAACTTTGAAATTGCGGTTCAAAGAAAAAATGTAAAAATAAACTTGCTTGCCAAAACAACGTATAAAGGACGACATATTTTACACCATACTGCATATAAAACTTAAAATTGGGTTTTGCGCCAAGTGACTGGTGCACGGAAAAAGGCAGACCAGTAGGGTTTAAAATATTATCAAACATTCCGTTTTTAAAACACGGAAGTGCGCAAATTGAGCGAGCAGTCAGCAATTTCTATGTAAAGTAAACCTTTTCAGTAAGTTTCTCGCTTCTGTTGCAATCTTTCATTTATTCTCACCTTCGTAGGAGCTGACGTCTGGCGCAAACGTGCAAAAACCAAATAAATCGTATATTTCGAATGATGTATTTGAAATGCAGGCTTGCTGAGGACTGTGATGGGCTAACTGTGGGGAATAATTGAGGTTAGTTTGCATCGAAGGCTCTTGAAAACAAAGAAATTACACGAAGCATGGATCAACACTAATGGAGTGAGCAAAGCGAACAATATGGCTGGTTTAGTATTAAAAATGTGCGTTTCGTGTAATTAAGTTAAAAACTAGGGAGGGAACCCCTTCCACAGATATTTATTTATTTTGGAATTTGAATCAGAAATCGGACATAAATCGATGTGAAAGTTTGAAATTAATTGGCTCATAAGGTATGCTGGTACAGACAGACAGATACAGCCCAGTTCAAAATTTCTACGTGCCGCAGGTCACTTAAACACCAAAGGACTCAAACAAAAAACTGGGGTATACCAAAAACAATAAAAAAAAGAGCAAAAAATGAAGCTATGTCAAAGAATGATGTGGTCATCAAATGAGGCTAGTTTCCAAGGACTTTTGTGATTATACTAGTATGACACGTCTGATGTTTAGAAAATATGGTAAATAAAAGATATGAACGTAAATACAAATGAGATATTCATGTTTAAACAAAAATTGGAACAATCAAACGATTTTACTACTGTAAACGTTTAAGCTGCTTTCCAAGGTTGCGGTTACTTACTACATAATATGGAGATGACGAATAAGCTGAGGTGTATCCAATATCCATTCCATTATTACCGTCCAATGAAAGTGTCTCTACACACACAAATGACAAACTGTATACTACCAATTCCCACGCTAATGGTTAAAAGTGCATTCGCATGGACTTCGTCACTCGGGATGACAAAAGATTTAAAACTGCGTCAAAATGTCATCTGAGCAAGACTTACACAGAATCAAGTTAAAATTCGTATTAAAAATTCCTAATATTTTTATTACATTTTTTTTTTTAAATTTCTGATATCATGCACAGTGGCTTGTTCACATGATAAATTTTCGAAAATTGAAATAATAACATATGCTTAAGTAGCCTATCTTCAAAAACTAAAATGATTATAATTGTCAGCTTCTAAACCAAGCCAGCTCTTAAAAATAACTGTCTAAAGTTACGTCACCCTTTCATTATGTGATTAAAGGGCACTTATGCTTGACTACCGTATTCCATGTCTACATGAACTGAAACTTTTCTACCACAGTTGGTAATTCCGTCCAACTTTAAACAAATAAACAGCTATTTTAACAGTTGAAATGTTAGCCTATTTTTGTCGTGTATTAATTTAAACATGAGAAAATATTGTAGCTACAAAAAAAAACACTTAAAATAGCAATAAAAACTACTATGTTCCGGGTTCTCGAGGACACTTTTTGCTGTAATTTTTATGCTTATAACCAGACACTCCACACAATAAGCAATCAAACAAAAGATCAAGCAAATAGCGGTTAAACAACAAAATCATATACATCGAGCTAAATGCATGAAATGTGGGAAGCCAGTCATTCTTAGCAGTACAAATCGAACTAGCTGTATAGCCTCCTTCGTATACCCCCCTAGGCCCCCAGTCCCCTTAGCACTCCCTTAGGCTGACCAACCAATTCATGCAGACTGAGCTAA
>JAHWFP010026117.1:0-23349 GCA_023313725.1 Lithobius niger
GGGGGGGATCAATGCTAAGATTCATTCCACCAACACATTCAGCAGCCTAGCTATACCACTAGTTTTGGTACCTATTTGGTTCCATTATAGAGCAACTAAACAAAAAAAACATAATGGCTACGGAGGTCGTGCCTGCATCCCGTCGATGAGTTACTGCAATGGGCACTGATAAATATAAAGGTAAAAAGCAACGGCTACTTTAGCCAACCCAATGCTGTGAGTGTAAGTTTCTTGGCCCTAGACAACGCTGTTCTGTTCAATCCTTTGCACTTCCAAACACATATTAAAGTTGTAAATCGGAAAAGAAAAGTTTCCACTTGCTAAAAATTGCAATATTTGACAAAATCCAAACAATTGAGCATTTTTAGGTCCAAGAAATCCGTTCTCACAGGATTGGCTGGACAAGCTACGCTAATGTGTTTACCTCCATGTTTTTATATCCAGTGCCTCTTGCAGCTAGCTCAACGACTGCTTCCAGATACGCAGAGAATAAGGCGTTATTTTCACTGCTCTATTGCGAGACCAAGTAAGATGTTACGTATGATTGACGAAGAATTTCAATAAGTATAAAGAATTGTTTTTTTGTTTTTTTTTCTTCTGTTAATAGCTCACAGGTGTTTCTGGACCGAAAGTATACTACCACAAATGGAAAATCTGTATGTGCATAAGATCACCAGGAATTTTGATCGACAATGAGGTAATACTTGCCAAGTAATAAGAACAGCTTCAATGTAACCCAAATAAATGGAATTGGGGTAGAATATAGCTTACAGCTGCTAAGCTCCGTTACTTGCAGTTCTATCCAAACCAAAAACAATAAATTGTAAACAAAAAACCACCACGTTTCAATCACTGAACATCAATATATGACATCAAACAAGAGTCAAGTTTCAACTCTTAAAACACAAAACGCAACTTTAAACTTGATGCATTGCTATGTATTTGTTTTTTTTTTTTAACTGAATGTTTTTCCAATGTCTTGTTTTTTTTTCGAATAAGCATAATGCACTGCATTTTATCACAATAATATTAAAGATTTGCGATTATTAAAATTTTCTTTGAATTACTTATAATCAATTCACAATTAATTTTCACAATTCTGAGACGGCATTTTGTTGCGGCACTGCAGAATAGCAGAATTCATGGGGATTCAACTAAATGGGGGAATCACTACTACAATTCACTGCATTGCACGTTCATAAGTCACTAAAGTTAAAAGGGCATGTAACGTAAGAATCGTTGCCCAACTAATCTACATAACCAATTTGAAGATACTTGTACACATATATTAATAATAATATAGGTTTGTTGGAAATGCAACCGGAATGACGAGGACCTGGTGGTCACAGACTGCCATCCGATGTTAAAACTAAAAAAAGTATAGATTACAACAACAACACACAAAACAAACACAGTTTAAAAGTTTAAACCAAAGACGACAGCTCGGCTGCAGAGGAAGGAGGATGAGTTGATGGTATTGGGTTGGCGTCACGAATGCCTTACCACCAAGATTAGACCTACCAGGGACACACTGGTCCCCGATGCCCTTAATCCCTTAAGCCTTCAGATTAAGCCCTTAATCTGAATCACCAAGCTTCAATAAAGCCTACATTATTTAGTGGCAATTTAAACCAAAGCAGCAATTAGATGAACAGTATTAAAAAAAAAAACTAGCTGTGAGAGGTGCCTTTCAGAAGGCAATCTGTGATCTTTCTTACAAACTCTTCTCACCGATTAATACTCCAGCATAACGCTGTGGGATTTCATCGAGTATTTTAAGTT
This sequence comes from Lithobius niger, assembly GCA_023313725.1. Classification (NCBI taxonomy): domain Eukaryota; kingdom Metazoa; phylum Arthropoda; class Chilopoda; order Lithobiomorpha; family Lithobiidae; genus Lithobius; species Lithobius niger. The sequence goes on from JAHWFP010026117.1 coordinate 1,783, forward strand.
CTTTTTATTAATTTTTACTTGCAGTGGAACGTTAAGCCCTCAAGGTGGATCATGTACCGAATCTTAATGGCACTTACAGTCATAACTTTCCAGCTTTACCTTTTTATTGGAAGTATGGTCCAAAATGCTGGAACTAGTTTGGCACCGAAATTTTTTATTTTTCTTACTAATTGGAGTTTTATAATGCTGACAACAGCAGTTATTACTAAAGCTGTTTATTGCATACTATTTCGAAGATACCTAGGATGTTTTGAGCAAGGTAAGTGAAACTCTGCATATTGTTGATTTCTAGATGGACGTCAATGCTATCACCAATCCTTAAAAATTTAACCGGGCGAACAGAACTTATAAAACAGAATTGAATCTGATAACTGCGTCGAACCGAGTCCCTTTTGTCAGTCGGATCATGCTTTCAGCCAGATCACAGGTTCGCTGGTCTGAACACCACATCCGGAATTTTGGGTAAAGGATCTGGCAACCTGGGCTTATCTATAACCCAGTGAACTCAACAAAAATCACGGATTAAAATGAAGAGCACCGTGTTTTTTGCAACACAGAGAAGGATTACAAATGCTGGCCAGGAAAAGGACAAAAGACAGTCAACCAGTGACCTCAGCTGATTGGTGATGCTGCGTGTTAAAGAAGTATGAGCAGAAATCTCGCTGCCCCCTATCGCAAATGCCATACACTGTTATTAAAAAAAGGTATTGTAATATGTGTTTGTTGCTGTGCTACATTTTAAACAAACCATCTGCTCTGTTGAACTTTTCTTAAATGTAGTTATTACCGTTTAACAATTTTGTTTTTATTAATTTTGACATAAACGGGCCTCGTTTTGTATCACCAGTTAGGGGCAGGTCACTAGGTCATTCTGGTCACCACATCGCTTCGGGTCAATGTGTTGGAACCAATTTTTAGGTCACTGAGTCGGAAAAAGTAAACTATGTTACAAAGTATACTTTTAATTAAAATTCGACACCATTACAACTCAATTCTATGTCTTCCTCAGAATAAACATAAAAATATGAATACGATGACAAAACAACGACATATTTCGTGATTCGGACATCATTCAATCTCATGCAATTTTCCCTCTTTTGGTATTATACTATTCTGTAAAGAGTTTATTAGGTGCTACTATCATGTTTAAAAACTAATTAGCAATGATTATTTGTAATAAAAGTAGCTAAAATTCCTTGGAATTCGTACTTCCAATAATCGCAGTAAATAGGTTTTAAAGTGTGATAATAATGCCTAATAATCTTTTTATAGACTAAGATGACATCAGAAATTACTTGAGCTTGAATCATAGCAGAGTTTTAGCAATGTAAGCTTGTTTTGTTATTATAGTCATATATTCATATTTATTTAAAGGATAGGAATGGCTGGTAAGGCTGCAATACTGTGGGAATATTATAGTAAGCGTGAGCCTTTATTGATTTCATTCAGTAGAAGAATACAAAAGAAGTATACAATACGACCATCTCGAATTTTTAGTTGATGTGTAGATGTTTACAGTGATAAATCTTCTGCAAAATATGCTAAAAACTGTACTAATGTTTACAATTTTCATGCTTAGTGTTTGAAGAGGTTTGGGTAGGGGTATGTATGAATGCTTTTCGAGCACGGTAGATTAACGGGAAGGAAACATTTGGCGTAGGAGTCCTGTCTACAGAAGACAAGTTTCAAATGAAATATTCGGACTCAGTTTGAAGTGTGAGGTAAAAGGCATTTGAAGAAAATCTTGAAGGAACTCATACTCGGTTTTGAAAGCATTGTGATATTTCAGTAAAACAAAATTATTTTGCAAGTCCAAATGGTAAGTTAAAAGGAGCCGATTGACATGGCTAAAATCCCACAAGTTCATAAACAACATAGCATTTTTATTTTCAACATCTAATGTTTTGTGGCTTAAATTGAATTAATTTACATTATATTAAATTAACTTAAAATAAATTAATTTAAATTAAATTAAAGGGGAATGTCGGCAAAGGCAGATTAGCCTCTAGTGCCCACGAAAAGGTTCAATGAGGAAAATGAAAATGAGGAAAATGGAATCAAAAAAAGGCTGCGTGTTATCAACACTGGAAGTCCGACAATGTGTTGTGGCTATCCATTCCATAGACTGAAAATTCTCTCCGAAAAAAACTCCCTTTCTTGTGTTAGCCCTAGTTAGCGTACCTTTGAGAGATTTAGACAGCAGTTGGGTTTGTGGCTGTGACGATGCATATTATTAGAGTAAGCAAGGATAAGAAAGGTGTTAGATGAGGGAGTATCGTGGCCTTGTAGATTCTTGAAAACAAGAGGGTTACCACTGCCAAAGCGAGCACTTAGCGAAGTAAGACCAGTGCATGTCAGCCTTTCGTGGTTGGGAAGAACAGAAAGAGATACAGATCGTTTGGTGTAGTACCAAAAAATGCTTTCCAAAAATGAAAAGTTTTTGATAAAATGGTCTCCATACTTGGATGTAGTATTTAAGATGGAATCTGCAAAGTACGTGATAATTAGTTCTAACATCGAATAACTAATTGAAGTAAGATACTGGAAAATACGTAATGTTTCCAGTAATATACCCAAAACCTACTTCCACTGCCTTTGGACTTAAACGGCGGAAATGGGGAAATGAGCTCAAATCTTTTAAGACCGAAAGCCGGAGCCAACCACTCAGTCATCTAGTGACACTTACTATCACGTCCAAGGTACTAATTTGGCCGTATTAGTACCTCTCATCCCCATTTGGCTTTCTGTTCTAAAATTGTGTAGTCCAGAGTTTAGAAGCATTGTTATTCTCAAGTCCTACCATTATAAAATAAATAAACTCGTTTGAGGTTTAAAGTAAGGTTTAACTAAACCAATGGCAAAACACGAAAGAAACACGATACACTGTAAGGCTTCAGACACGACAATGTTGCTGTAGTGTATCGTCCATGTTAAACCATAAAGTTGCATTCAAATGTTTTTACCATTTTTGCTTTTGTACACGGTAGGTAAGATAATGATTAGTGTTTTCTATTTTGATAAATAACATTGCTAAAATATCATAAAACAAACTAATCATTAAGTCATCAACAACAGGTTGAAGAACGGAAAGAGGATGACATGGCTGAAGAATAGTCTTTAAACTTTTGTGTGTGGCTATATATGTATCTAACTTTCGATACTTTTAAGCCAAATGACATTATATCTTACCAGTTAAACAAAAATTAAATATATTTGTTAATGCATACACAACAAAAGAAAGCCGTATACGATTCCTCCTGTGTTTTGGTGCAACTATATTTGAAAGTTTGGCTCTAATTGGATTTACACTTTACTGAAAACTGACGTAATAAATCATTGAATCACAGGTTTTTCCCCTTATTGTGTGCAGTGATTTGCGGTTGCAATGGTTTTAATTTTAATGATGTCTCTAACGGTTGAGTACAAATGTAAGCAAGCTTTCATGTGGACTAAATACTACAGCAACATTGCGGTATCTGAAACCTTACGGGAAAGTTTATTTCGTGTTCTTATCCTGTTTTAGCTTTGGCTCAGTTATCTTGCTTTAAACATCAGTCGAGTTCGTTTTTGTTTTCTGATTCGTGATACTTTGTTATACCGTTTAGGTCTTCTATATTCTTTTTTAACAATGTAACACTAAATTTAGTTAGCTTCTTTGCAAGTTGCAAATTCTTCTACTGGAAGTTGGTTTGTCTGCAGCTCTCTTTCAGCATCTTTTGTCTTTATCAAGACACGCTTGCGTCTCGCCCGCCAAGATAAACGATGACATTCAGCTTAAATATACAGATGAGCATGGTATATATGAGACACGTTGTGTCTTTAAAGCTAAGGTAGTTTGGCTGTTTTCAACTAGGCTATCTGAGGATAAACAGCAATGCGACAGAAAAGGCTGAAACTTGTTGATCGGGAGACTTTGGTCGCCTGACAACATAAAGGTTACTGTTAATGACACAGCTTTCCGTTTTCTTGTCGAAAAAACGACCTGAATAACGTTGAGATTTGCCTAATTACTACTCGCTACTGGTAACGCTTTTTTTTGTAGCAAGAAAATACATTCTTCCATGCGGTGAATAAAGCTGGTTCTTGGCTTATTTTACACGTGTTGCTCAGGAAGAAGTGCCCTTTTCATAAGGCCTCTTAGAATTGCAGGTCAAGTGGTTCAGGAGCTTGGGACCTCTAAACGACCAAATACATTGTTTTACATTGTTTTAAACATTGTTATTATGTAACAATGTCAAACTGAACATTAAATAAATCCGCGAGTTTGCAAGGAGATACTGCAGTTCTTATAAGAAATACTAATCATATGAAAAAAGGTGATTGCTGTCCTCATATCTAACGAAAGCCAACGGAAAAAAAAGAAATTGACTAGAAAACTAGACTGGTGTTTTGATCTCACAGTTGCTAAAAAATATATATATTTTATCAATTTGGACCAAAAATATCTGATATCTACCCCAAAACAAAACCTGTTAAGGATTCCCGCCAAGCCTTTCGGCCGTTTGAAGTCGTGATATCAAACGCCAAGCTCTTTCGCCAAGCTAATCCCACCGACTAGGACTTCAGACGTTAAATGAAATAATTGAAAATTGCGCAGTAAACAATTTTCATATAACCTTCGAACTATTACTCGGCGGGATTAGCTTGGCAAAAGAGCTTGGCGTTTGATACCATGACTTCACACAGCCGAAAAGCTTGGCCGGAATTCTTAACAAATTTGGTTTTATGGTAGATTTGTATTTACAGGAAAGCCAACGGAGCAATGCAAGTTTAAGCTAAAACATGGTAGGGTGACATCAAACAAATCAACTAACTCAACTAATCCGTAGTAACAAAAATGCTTCCTCTTGACAATTCGTCAAAATGCACGTGAGTTTTTGGTTCACCAGTATTGTTGTCGTATTAATCTGTATAATCTTTAGCCTACACCTTGTTGTAAAACATAGTAAAACGATAAAAATGGTGAACTGCTATTAGCTACTTATTGGCACTGTACTTGTATTGCGAACAATTCATAGCTAGTCTACCAGTACTAGTAACCATTTACAGGCAGTGTCCTGGTGACACCACTTTTCTTTGAAATGGGGCGGTGGGAGCTCAAGGTTGAGTAGCGTTAGTTAAACCCATGAATTTGGTAGCAGCTGTTTTGGTTTCGGTGTTACGGTTTGGAAGAGTGACTTTTGTTCTGTCCAATACACACAACAATTCTGGGTTGCACTGTAATCCAAATTAAATTACGATTGGAGCTTTCTTTTGGATACTCGATCTTGCTCGTTTCATCCCGAGTTTCATGCTCCAACACAGAATTTAATCTTTTCACGAGCTGGTACGAATGCCTCACACGATAATGGAAATATGAGGTTTATTGAAAATCCGATAACAGCAAGCAAAGAACAGCCGAATGAACAGCATTTGCGTCGATGTCAATAGCGCAAGCGATTGAATCACTAATCTAAAACATGATTCCCCCCCCCCCCCCACGTCAAGCATTCGTACTGGTACCCACGTAGTTAATAGCAATCAAATGTGAACTAATAATAGTATAGAGTATTTTTATAAAGTTGTTTATCCCTTCTTGACAAAGTACGAATGCCTGACTCGAAATGAACGAGAATGAGGGAGTTTTGTGAGAGTGCCCTGGGAACCCGATCGCAGCGAATCGGTAGTATTTTGGCCTACAAATCAAGAAGACACAGTACCGAATAACGTCTCTGACCTATGTACGTATGGGACGGACAAAAATGAGCTGTAAAAAAGTGTGTGTATTGGTACCCAATGGATTTATAGTAACGTTTCAATTTTGTTATGCTATTTTATTAAACGTTTTAATGTTTGATCTTCCCAGGGACAAAACAACCTAAAATTTAAGCTTTAAAATGTATCTCCTGGACTTACAGGACCACCCCAACACTTCTTAATGGAGTGACATGTAAACTTGTATTGTACATTGTCTGATGAAGATATTGCTGTTGGATAATATCGAAATATCACTCGTGTTTGCATATATGTCTGTGCGGCTTGGCTTCTTCACTGCTTATTCGTAAATCGCACACCCCCTGCACCATATTAGATAACAGCTATTCGACACTCATATCTACAACCCACACCGACATACAGGCGCTTATCCAAGTCACCATCTGATACCTCTGTTTATTATGCAAAGGTGTCAGCTGTTTTACGAAATGACTTCTTATCCTGAGAAATAAATACAGATTATTCAATTTCTTGTCTTGTTTCTAAATAAAATATACAGGATAGCCAAGTTTTCAGATTAATACATTTCTTTCTTTAAGACTTATTGTTGTTTTGTTGTTTTCCAGACGACCGCTTCCATAAAAAGAAGGTTACATGTTTTTAAGTCAAATGTTTTTTTTTTCAACAGGCCCTGTCCCCAAATCATTTTACGCCTTATGGATTTTAACAAATGTTAGTACGACTGCAGCTATAGCAGTTACACTTACCTACTGGATAGCAGTGCATAACTATGGTAAGAAATACTAGCTCTCTCATAAGTTGCCTTAATACAGGTATTTATTGCCTGCTAAAAACTTACATCCTTAGAAGATGTTGTCAGTGTGTCCAAAGAAGAAGATAAAATCTCATTTTATTCGTTCTCTTCAAGTGCAATCAAGTAATACAGTCTACACAATTGAATTAAAATATTTGGAACGCTTCTTGATAGCATCAGTGGTGCTACACACCAAATTTGAGTGAATATGTTAAATACAAAATAAATACTATACACTGACATTTCGATATTGCTTTGAGGTACAACTTTCAACGCACAAACCTCCGTAATACATAGCCTAACAAATAGCAAAAATAGCAACAAATAAAAATACATGAATCGCTGTAAATTATATAAAGAGAAGTGGAAAACAAGCCAAATAGCGAAAATCATACATAAGAAATAACGTAGTACAGTAAGCCAGCTTTATGCACTTACGTTTCGTCAGAGTGGCATGACCTGGATTCGAACTGACAACGTAATTTGTCCCCAGATCACTGTCTTTACCGCTGTGGACTGAGTCATCTTCCACTGACGTAAATATGACTCAATGAATCGTTATTAAGGTTACGGCACTGCCCAGGCTCCATTCGACTGAGAAAGCTTGTTGCCATAGGCAAAGGAAGGCCGAAAGCATTCTCGGTCGAATGGAGGCCTGGTCACTGCTGTGATCATAATAACGGGTTCAGTGAGTCATCTTTTTTGCCAATGGTGGAGTGGCCACAGCGGTAAAGACGCTATGACAGTGATCTGGGGAAGAATTGGGTTGACAATTCGATTCCGGGTCATGCCACTCCGACGAAACGTAAGGCATAAAGGTGGCTTATTGTACTACGTTATTTCTAGTGTATGATATTTGCTGTTTGGCTTGTTTTTCACTTTCCTTTAAATAATATCAACACCCATCAAGCAGATGGTACGTCACTGTGACGACACTTACCCTTGCAAGGGGATCGTAACTGAGGGCGAGAGACGGAACATACAGTATTACTATCACGAACTCTCCGCCGAAGCCTATTACGGACTTACGGCACAAAGAAATGAATTAAACATAAACAAAACTTAGGTGTAAACAATTCACAAAAAGTTATAATATCAGACCAAAACATACCAGTGGCAAATGAATCTGCCAAGTAACCAAATGCTTTGGCCATTGCAAGTGGTGATATGAACGTAAAGCAATTTTACCATTTCAATTAAATAACCGATCAGAGAATGTACGAGCAATCAGCACGAGAAAAAAACTTGCCGGATTGACCTCTCATTTTCTTTATTCGCCTAGACTTCTTATTTTCAATATGATCCCATATTTTAATATCCCTACCCATCCCCGCTACAGCTACAGCTCAAACATCCCTTTACGTCCATTTTCTTGCCCAGTAATATCAACCAAACCGACAAAACAAATCATGAAGCTTTACTGCGATGTGTAATTCGGTGACAGGAAACAACCAAACATTAACAATCTAGCATGTATACATTAATCATACTATTACTTGTTTCTATATTCATTATTGCGAAAACTCTGGAAAACTTCAACATAAAAAGCTAAAAAATTGCAAAGAATTAAAAAAAAAGGAACCGAAAAGGCATTCCGTCAAGTTTTGTTATCGTGATTCTTACTCGTTTTTTTCGTATTTTCTTCTTTTATTTTTTTGTGTTACTCTTATTTTTACTCGGTTATATAATTGTTATTTGAACTTGGCAAAATAGCTTTGCGTTCTGATATCACCACTTGTAACGGCCAAAGCATTTGGTAACTTGGCGGATTCCATTACCACTTGTGGTTTTTGATCTGATTCTGATAATATTATGATACCGTAATTGTTTATTTTTTTTTCTATTTATAGCTCGTCCTGTTGGCTTTGGTAACATCGTTGGCCATGCCTTCAATAGTATATTCGTTCTCGTGGACCTGAGTCTTGCATCAGTTCCATTCCGATGGGGCCATTTTTATCAACCACTCATCTACGGCCTTACTTACATTTTATTCACTCTCATATACTGGGCATGTGGGGGCACGGGCACGTCTGGAACTTCTGCCATTTACCCCATCTTGGACTGGAATCGTCCTGGTTTTACGGTGCTCATTACTTGCCTCGGAGGACCGTTCGCATTAATTTTACTGCACGCAGCAGTTTCTGGTGTGTCTCAGGCGCGGGCCATGCTGGCTCACAAGCGTAAAGCTGTTCACATAGTTAATGCTGGTACGACTGTATACATTTAATGTACACCTATTTAAACTGACATCAGATATACGGATTGCTAGTAATTTATTTCATGACAATAATTAGAATTGGAAATGCGGTGAATGTAAGTGATCAGTACACTTGACAGCGAATAACACATGTGTGGACCCTTGCCTGATGGGTACTGAATGTGCTTGAGGGGCCTGATGTGTCGAATGAACTACTCTGCCACTCCGGTTTTACAAGTTTGAATACACAAGGGTAATTCTGACAAGCTATATCTCTAATAATTAATTATAATTATTTGCATACACCTTGCCATTCGACTTGACTTCCCCAAGACGAAGGTTGGGTGGTGCATTTCGGCCGCCATTTCTGCCTCTTCTGAGAGGGGAAATTGGTGGTTTTTATCCTTTTAAATTGATGGTATTGTACCCTTCATTTTATTTTATATTTATTTTTATTGTGATGATGCTTTTACATAGGATGACTTAGTGGCATTTGCCATGCTTTAATTTTATGCATACCTGATGACGAAAATTGAAAATTTTCGAAAAGTTGTTGTGTTTTTATCTTGTAGCACTGCTTGGTTTTTACTTTAATTATCTTTTACCGTGCTTTTTTACTCCATTAATCTATGTCTCTCACGCTACAGGCAACTCCAGAAACAGAACTACCTTCCTGGATGTTGGAAATTTGTCGTAGATGGTAGTAGCCATGTAGTTTTGTTGCAGGTAATTGTTCTGCTTCTGGTATTGGTATTGGTACGGTTACTTGTTCTATTCTAGTACATGTTCTGAATTGGTACCTGCTGTGTTCTGTTATGGATGGCTCTGGTTCTATTGAGGTTCTCGTTATAATACTAATACATTTATTGGATTACCAAGGCTCGAAGTTTTATAATAATATTAATAATAAATAATTTGTCGCTCATGCAAATTGAATAGGAAGGGGTCATTGTTTTCTACTTACTCCCAGCCGAACTAAAAACGTTTAAAGGTAATCAATAAAATACAAACCAACATTGTAGGTCTGGTCAATTGAGACCACAGTTTAAAATTAAAATACTGAACAGTTAAAAAGTAATTGGAGTCAATCAACATGTGCTTAATAATAATAAATAAAACACAGTAAGAAGGCAATAAAGAAGCAAACTAAAAAATAAAACAAAAACATATTAAAAATCTTTTAAACATTTAAAAACCATAAAAGCATAGTTAAAAGGCATTAAAGCAGTAAACTGAAATTTAAAAGCACATTAAAAACCTTTTTAGGTCACATCTGGACAGCCTACGTTTAAATGTAGATTATTATGACCACCTCATCAGGAAGGGCATTCCACGGTACGACAAGTTTGTTTGTCCAAAAGTACTTGCAAGTATCACAGTTAGCTTTGTTTACCATTAACTTATAGGAATGGCTGTGAATACAGTCACCCAGACGTAATTCAAAGAACTAAGAGCAATCAAAATCTACAAAACTGTGCAAAAGAGAGAATGTCAAATGCAAGTCTACACGAAGTCGACGTAACTCTAGCAAATCTGGAGATTAAAACGTAAGTCATTCCTCATAGGTTTTGTTTTTTAGACCACTAATTGATATAGTAAAGTGTCTCTGCACAGATTCAATGATGTCGATATCCCTTAAGAGGTGAGGAGACCAACAGACCAAACAAAAACTTGTGAGGGCCGCGATGCCTATAATATTTTATACTATAATAAGTAATAAAATTAATACATAGTAAGTTCACACGATATAATTACACAAAATACTCAATTTTGTACAAAAACAAATTTTTATAAATAAATATAATTGATTTAAAATCCACTGATTACCTATTTATTATTTTAGTATTTAATACTTAGTTTCTATTCAGCTAAAAGTCATCTGTACTCTCCTCCTTTAGTTTTTATAAAAATTTACGAGTTCTTGTTTTAATTCTTTTTTTTTTTAATTCCTTTGTTTTGATAGTTTAATATTTTTGGGGTCTCTTTATTGAAAACAGTTGGTATGTAATAGAGTTTGTTTCTTAAGCCATAAGCATTGTTCTGGTATATAATAATAATAAGAATAATAATCATTCCAATATTTCATTCCATACTTTGCACGAAACCAAAGGGTTTGTTTGTACGCGAATGTTAACAAAATAGAATACGTGGTAAAAGTCAAAACGTGTTGTACAAACTACACCAAATTTTAAGCTATATTATTATTTCTTATACTGAAATACTAAAATAACGCCCTATTTTAAAAACCAATTTTTATTTCTTTCCTAAAACGTTCTACCACTTCATTAACACTACACGATTTTCCTTACTTCATGTAATATTCATACATAAGTTTTGAAAAATATAGCGAATAAATATATTTTACAAGCATTTGTACGCCCCTTGGCCCCTTTTATGTTTGTGGGAGGGGGAGGGCACTTGTTCCCTCGCCCCGACTGGACATATTCCAGAAAGAAAAAGTTCAAAGAGTACAAAAAAAATACAGCGGGGTTCCTCACAGCCTGGGGTCCGGGGGGGGGGGGGGGGGGGCCAGAGGAGAAAGTGATAGGCACCCCTGTAAGAAAGGAGTTCCCATTCGACTATACCCCTTTCCTTCCCCCTCCCACCAAACCATGCATGGATTTTGTGGTCTTTTAAAATAACAGCTGTCGTTGTTGTAGTCACGTGTTGATTAAACAATGTTTCGACTAGATATTTTAAACCAGTATTAATAATGAAGATGGCCAAAGCCACTGAAAAATACTGTAGTTGTTTTTGTATATGGGAGCCGAACCCCAAAACCCAAACCGCGTTGTCTGTCCCACTCTACTTAAAACACTGTACCTTAACCCTTTGACAATCGATGTAAAGGGCATCATACCCAGGAAGACTCCAAAAGCAGAATACCGTCCAGGACAACATAATAAATGGGTTTGTAACAGCTTGCAGATGCGTATAACTGCGCCAAACATCCTAATGTGCTCAAATATTTTATCCACTCTTCACTTTCTTCAATTTTGGTGACAGCCATTACTGTGACAGCCATTACTGTACCGGTATTCATTTTGCCAAGTGTTCTAGATCTTTCTTTTTAAGTGTATGTACTTCTCATTGTCATTCTTTCTTAAGTGAATCTTACCTTTTGTAAGAAAAATGTATTTAAACTCTCTTCATATTTGGCTTTTTAAATTAAGGTTTTCTAATATGGCATCAAACGTTCATTGACGTAGATTTTTGTCTTGTTTCCGTTTTGAAAGATATAGTCATTCATTTTTCTTCCTTTTCGTCCCATTACCCATCTACCTCTGTCTATTCTGCTTCGAAATTGTACGATGGCTGTTTCTTTTTTTTTGTAGGCAGCCTACGTCCTCTATCTACACGTCGTTCGTGCACATCCTTAAAATTACTCAGTTGTTATTCCTCAGCCAGCATGTGCATTCTGTCCCACATGTTTTCATTTTGTTTACATATTGTCGTTCCTTTCGTTAATTTGTTTAGTTCTTCGTCCTCCTTTTGGGTGGTTTTTCATCATCTTAATCATTATCGTCGCCCGTTGAGTTTTGTCTTTGCTTTCGACATCTTTTAGTAGTCCACTCTTCTTTTTTTCCCTCCCCATAGTTTTTAATGTAATTTCTCGTAGCCCAGTATACTTGTTGCAGTACTTACATTTACTTGCATTGCATGCTATAAACTCACTATCATCAGTTTGTATCGGATTTTCACATTCCTGTCACTTTGACATTTTTCAATTTATTTATTACGAGCTGGAACAAAGATGGCGTTCGTCAGGAACAAAAATGGCTCCCAAATGTTTAGATTTAATTTTAAATTCGTAGTGGCTACATCGTAGTGCCTCGTAATTGTTTAAGGGATAAAAATATCCGAGAAGGGTTAGCACTTGAATAAAAGGTAGAGGTAGAGAACAAGATGTAAGGCTTCATTAAAAAATCCTAAAATCATTAAAGTCATGCAAGGCATAGAAACGCCAGACCCCAACGTCAGGAATTGTGCCACTTAAAATTTGTGTTAGTAGGCCTACTAAGCTTTTCTTCTCGTTTCACTAATTTTAAATTTTTTTAAAGACGAACTGCTGCTTCTACGGATTACCTAAATTGGCGCTGAAGTATGTGACCTAATTTTACGTATGTGTTAGCAGAAAAAGTAATAAATACGTCACTACATCCTGGGAAGCGTCTAATCAGAAGTTGGTAATGTTAGTGTGTGCAAGTTTCTTAAAATAATCTGGACTGAAGGACACAAACTGTAGCATGACCCAAGGGGCAGATACCCTTGTCTAAAAGAGCCCCGTGAGAACATTGTGAAATAACCAGGTGCACCTTGTAATCAACTGGAGTGTAACCTGGGCAACTAAATAGAAAGCCCAATGAAGAAGGCTTCCCACCTCACTCTGACTGGGTCAGCCATATGCATTGTCCTCCCATTTGGCCTCTTATAATTTTAAAATGTAGCCTGTTTGCATATTTCCGTAATAAACTTACATATTTAATACAACGTTTGCTTATTTCTTTCCATGGATTAGACCTCAACAAGTTGTAGCAGAGTGTGGTTACAATAAATGCAAAAAATTGTACTCTCTCAATGCAAAAACCTTTATTCCTACCAGATTTTGTAGTAAATCTTTTCTCTGTAGGGCAAGCCATAAAAGCAAGGCTACGGATCGTTTTCGACGATAACAAGTGTCAAATAATTCAGAAATCCACTGGCAAAAGTAATTGCAACGGCAGAATACATGTTCAGTTTATTCGTAATCAACATTCCTGAAATAGTGCACAAAGCACGAACACCAACCTGTCAAAATGAGAATAACGCCCAATTAGTGTCCAAAAATATTTTTGCGCAAAATGACAGGAAACTGAGAAATGAAACTAAACAAAATAACTGTAAAAATAAAGTCGTAAATTCACAAGTAACAGCAAAAATTGCCGAGCAGACTGAGGATGAAAATAACAACGTTTTCCAGAAGAAAAATCAGATTTCTGAGACTGTTACAAGTAAAAATGCACCAAAAACACAAAAAGCGTTCCGTGAAACTCCAGTCGTAGATAATAATGTACAGCAGGGCATAACTGAATATAAAATGTTAACAAGCATCTCAGACACACGCAAAAGTGCAGCATTACAGTTACAGCGCAATTGCAAAACGTTATAGCGCAATTGCAAAAAGTGAAGCATTGGGTCAGGTGCCCGTTTTTTTAAACTCTCAAAATAGTGCTGATAAAAAGGAAATAAACACACCAAACTGGAATGTGTTAAAATAAAACTACTAACATTTGGCATTAAAACAACGCCTTTCAAGATCATTGTTACCGATGATGTACCAGACCTACTAGGCGTGGTATACAGCGACCTCATATGTCCGCTCCCTGTTCCAACAATAATAGGCAGTCGATATTTTGCAACATTTATTAACAGTAGAAGTCGCTTCGTACAGGTGGCATTTTTAATGACAAAAGACCAATTGTTTGATAAACTTAAGGAATATAATCTAAAGGCTGAGGCTGCCACCGGATGTCGAATTAAGGTACTACAATTAGATAATGGCGGCGAGTATTACAACGCCCCATGCATGAATTTCTGATACAACACGGCATTAAACACCAGGTGTCGCCACCGTGGGCACTGTCTAGCAATAGATTATCGGAGAGGCAAAATCTCACAATAATGTCACTAGTTAGAGCAACACTTACTCAAGCCAAGTTACAAACAAAATTTTGGGGCGAATTGGTCAACACAGCGGTTTATATACGTAACCATTGCACGAACGTGAAAAATACAAGAGCAATACCACGTCAAATATAGGAAAATATTAAAAGAAAGCCAACAGTAACATATTTTAAAGCCATAGGATGCTTATGTTTTGCCCTAAAACCTACATTAAAAAGAAGTAAATTTGGAGCAAGAGGCTTACCCTGTATTATGCTTGGTTACGACCAACAATCTAGATCGTACAGATTATATGACATTGAAAATGCTAAGGTGATAGTCAGTAGAAATGTACATTTTCAAGAGGATATTCTCGGTTCGTCGTATCTTAGCAAAGCGGGAAAATCTTGTAGTATTGAACTGGACGAGTTAATCAATAATTTATCCTACAATCCGGAAACACAAGCTGACATAAGAGAATTTCACGATGACACAGTACGTGTGGATCCCAAACCAACAAGGTCATTGGCCCCAGCAACCTCCAGAAACAGACCACCGAGTGCATCAAGAGGGACTCCAGTAAACCAAGGACATCCACCCCAGACATCACATTCACCAAGAGAGACTCCTGTGAATCAAGGATATCCACCCCAGATATTAAAGTCACCAAGAGGGACTCTTGGGACGCAAGGTCAATCACCACGCATACCAGCAACAGAACCAAGATTTCTTACACCGCAAGAAGACACTACTAGGCAATAAGTACCAAGGGTCACGCCTCTACAAGGATATCAAACCCAAGAAAATCCTACCCAGCAATTAACAAGAGCTAAAGCCTTGAAGGAAGGCATAACCATCCCAGAACTTTCGTTTGATACTTTGTCGGAGGGGGACCGGAGAGCCTTGAATGTTTATACTTCCGAAAGATTGTCTTGAAGATGATGAAGAAGGGGACTACGTACTAGTTTTGTATTCCACACCTGAAGAGCCAAGCAGTGTTTCTGAAACTTTATCAGGCCCAGATGCGGACTTATGGAAAGCGGCCGTTGCCGAAGAATACGGCTCACTAATAGCAAGAGGCACATGGGAACTAGTTGACCTACCACACGGAGCACGCACGTGCCATTGGAAGCAAGTGGGTGTTAAAAATAAAGAAAACTGTAACCGGGGAGGTAGAAAGATACAAAGCCAGACTGGTAGCCAAAGGGTATGCTCAGAAATACGGAAAAAGCTATTCCGAGACGTACACGGCCGTTGCCGGATTAGCAACCATACGTCTACTAATAGCAGCAGCTTCGAGAAAGATTACTACGTAGACCAATACGATATTACTGCACCATATTTAAATGGTTATCTAGGCAACGAGGAACTTGTATACATGGATCAGCTTGAAGGTTTTGTCAAAGAGGGCCAAGAAGACAAAGTAAGCCTAGTGATTCGCAGTCTTTACGGCTTGAAACAAAGTGGCCGTAGATGGTACAGTCGTTTCACCCAAGAGGTCCAGAAGCAGGGAATGAAGAGGTGTAGGACTGACGCATGTGTTTTCTACATCCATGAGGGGAAGAATCTGCTCGTCCTCATAGTATATGTCGACGATTCGCAGCTATCTCCTCGGGTCCTAAGATGCATCAACTAGCGAAGGCAATCCTAACGTCGAGTTTCGAAATTTGATCACTTGGACCAATAGCTACATGCTAGGCATAAAGTTCACCAGCGCGCAGGATGGCTCTATGGTCTTTAACAAGACTCAGTACATCAACAAGGTGCTGGCAAAGTTTGGGATACAAGATTGCAAGCCTGTGTCCACGCCAACCCTATCAAAGGACCAGCTAGCAAGAGAAGAAGTAGACTGTCTTAACAAAATTCCACTACGGGAATTAGTAGGATTGCTATCCTATATTGCTAACGGGACAAGACCCGACATAGCTTTTGCCGTCAACAGTCTAGCTCAGCATACTTCAGCGCCAATTACTGAGGAATGGCAATCAGGAAAAAGAATCCTGAGGTACCTTCAAGGGACAAAGGATAAAAGCCTGGTACTGCAACCCAACAACATGGGATTGCAGATCTTCACTGATGCCAGCCACGCCTCCGACCTGAAGACAAGACGCTTCACAATGGGAATTGTAGCCACGTATGGTGGATCACCGTTTCTGTAGAGATCAAACCTGCAGAGAACTGTTTCACTCTCTACAATGGAAAGCGAATACAAGGCCATCTCCCAGGATGTGCAAGAATGCCTATGGACCCGGGAGCTGTTACTGGAAATCGACCTTATCCCGATAAGCCAGAAGTCGCCAACACCGCTTCTCACTAACTGTCAGAGCGCCCTAGCGCACGCCGTGAGCTACATCGAGAAGAGCCGGACAAAACACATAGACATTATTTACCATCATGTCCGTGATAGAATCGAAGACAGAAGTGTAGACATCCGTTACGTCCCGACAAAATGCAACGTAGCAGATATATTTACTAAACCATAATCTAGCCAAAGGCATCAATACCTTACAGATCTACTGAGTGTCTTTCACGCCAGATAACGCCCTTGTGTCAGGGGGACTTTGCTAGTGTGTGCGCATTTCTTAAAATAAACTGGACTGAAGTGCACAAACTGTAACATGACCCAAGGGGCAGATAACCTTGTTAAAAAAGCCCCGTGTGAACATTGTGACCAACATTGTGACCAGGTTCATCTTGTAATCAACTGGACTGTAATCTGGGCAACTAAATAGCAGGAAGCCCAATGAAGAAGGCTTCCCACCTCACTCTGACTGGGTCGGCCATTATGCATCGTCCTCCCTTTTAGCCTTTATAATTTTAGAATATAGCTTGTTTGCATATTTCCGTAAGTAAACTTAAATAGTTAATACTATTTCTGTCTATTTCTTTCCATGGATTAGACATCAACAGGTAACACTACTAGGCACATGGAATATCACGAAATACGTGCATTACGAGCTGACAAAAAGCAATAAGATCTTATCAAAAGCATCGAAAATACAAAAAGACCCACTGCTGTGATTCCAGCCACAAAAGATTGTGAGAAATAAAAAAATACACCAAGAGCTAACAATAGTTTATTTCCCGAACAAATAAACTTATTAGCTAGTCATGTACATTTTTATACCCAACTACCTGTAGTGGCTAGTACCATAGCATTTGGTCTTTTTGCATTTCTAATGTTTTTGATTAGATCTCGTTGTCGTTAGCTGTTATTGTATGTTTTCCTTCTCATTAATAGCCGCGTACGTTTTTACTACTCAGTAAGGTTACTGTATGACTTTTATGACGCAAACTTCGACGAAAATGGTGACTCCTTGCAGCAAAGAATGTGAAGCAGCACGGCCACTTCAAGTTGTCAAGTTGTCCAGAAAATGTACAACACCGTCACGTTCTTGCAGGCTGGAATACTTAACAATTACAATGCAAATCCTAAAGTGGTTGTATCTTCCTATCAATTCCCGCAACAAATGTTCAGCTCATAGTGGCCTAAATCCCATTCGATGGTGACGTTTGCACTCCGATGCTTTGATGTTAATCTCCGTTAGCATCAAAGCAGATATAAAACGGTTCTAGACCTCTCGAATATTCAGAATTCACGTCTGTTAAAGCAATATACGGTATAGTCTTTGCCATCTTGGTTTAAGAAAGTAAATGAATGTAAGGAAAAAAATCGTGGTTTTGTAATTAATCTTTATTGAGGATTCTAAATGCTTATTCTTGAAGTGATCTTTGTTCACTTTTGAGGAGAGCAGAGAGGGGCATGTGAAAATTTCGTTGGGTAACATGTGAACCCATTATGTTCCAGAGACAATCTTCACATGATATTTCTCTCTATAAACGCTCTTCTATCGAATATCACTGTTAAAATCACAACACAAAAATTACTTAAAATTCAATAATATTTCTTCAGATTATGTTAATTCAACTTGATTAGCCGTAATGGGATTAAAGCTTCCAACACCATAAGCAAATAAATAAACATAAATAATTAAACTCAAAAAATTTAAACACTTAAATTATTTATTTATTCATTTATTTATTTATTTAGATAAATTACTTGGGTATTCATCTATTTTCCTACGAGGTTGTACGCTTTACTCTTGTTACGTTACACCTGATGTTACGTACTTGGTTTGTGAGGAGATGTTTGTCTGGAGGGAAAGCTACTCTGCATATTTATTTATTTATTTGTTTGTTTGTTTTTTGTTTGCTTTTCGTTTGTTTGTTTGTTTCTTTATTTATTTAGTTAAATTACCACCACTTCCCGATGGGTATACCAACTTTTCACCCTCTAATGTACTATGTATTTGAAACTCATTTAAGTCAAGTCGGGCTATTGGGCCTGAGGGATACTCTGCAAAATTCTACAAGGAAATTCCCAACGAAATCTGTGGTCCCTTGGCATATATCTTTTCTAGGTCATTTGTCGATTGTGAGCTTCCACCATGTTAGAAGATCGCCAGAGTAACACCTATTTTTAAAAAGGGTGATGCCTCAAACCCTTCAAACTATCGCTCAATTGCCCTTACTGCCATTCCTGTAATATTATGGAAAGAATTATTAGGCAGAACATGTTGATATTCATTAACGATAATGACATATTGCTTAAGGATCAGTATGGTTTTCTTCTAAGTAGGTCAGCTGTTTTGCAATTACTTGAAGTTCTTGAGGATTGGGCAAAGAACACTGACAACGGCATCTCAATTGATGTTCTCTATATAGATTTTGCCAAAGCATTCGAGTCTGGTACTAATACTAAATTTAATTGCAAAACTAAGGAAATATGGCTTTGCTAACAGGCTTGTTTCTTGGATTGAAGAGTTTTTAAGTGGGCGTACACAGGAGGTGGTTGTGGGCACCACACTGTCGGGTGAATTGCCAGTTACTAGTGGAGTCCCTCAAGGGTCTATTTTAGGACCCCTGCTGTTTGTGTTGTACTTAAATGATTAAACGTGTAGTGACAGTTATAATAATAATAATATAGGTTTGTTGCAGACGCAACCGGAATAACAAGGACCTGGTGGTCACTAACTGCCATCCGAATTTAAAATTAATAAAATAATAAAAATTACAAAAGTTAAACAATTTAAAAGTTTAAAACGAAAACGATGGCTCGGCTGCAGAGGAAGGGTTGATGGTAACGGGTCGGGGTCATGAATGCCTTGCCACCAAGGTTAGACCTAACAGGGACACAATTGTCCCCGATGGCATCGCCAAACGTGAAGGACAAGTGAGGGGGAAAAGCCGGGTATCATTGTCAATATTTCTTAAAAAATAATAAAATAATGAAATAATACATGAAGTTTAAAGCTTTGCTAAAACCAATTGTCAATCTTAATAAAGATAATAAAATTAATAATATATAATATTAAATAAATAAATAAAATGGAAATTACCACCATTTGTGGATGGCTGTCGGAAGGGGTGTGAGGCGCTAACACCGGGACTTCAAATTGAAACTCATTTACAATTACTGCGTCCTCTTCAAGAAGCGTTTAAAGGACTGCTTATTTATCATTCTACGAAACTCAATCACATTTAGAGCATTCACCGTTTCCGTGCTAAGAGCATTCCATACATTCACGATCCGTAATGAAAAGAAATTTTTTCGACAGTCAAGATTCGAACTCTGAACTTCTAACTTCAAAGGATGTCCTCTAGTGGAATGGTGTCTGTTGGCCAAATCAAAAAGAGGAAGCTCAACATCAATCAGACCCTTTATAATCTTAAAAGTGAGAATCAGATCAAATTTTATTCTTCGGAGTTCCAGCAGTTCCAGGCCAGTCCTCGATAGACGTTCAATATGGTCTACCTCACGCAGCCCCGGCAAACTCTTTGTGAATTTTCGCTGGACCGACTCTATCAAGTCGGTATCGTTAGCCAGGTAAGGGGACCACACCGGTGTTGCGTACTCCAATAGCGGTCTTACGAAAACTTTTAAATGCCCATACTCACGTGTTTATGCTTCCAGACGTGAAGCATCGATTAACCACAGCAATCCGTCTAAAGGCCAAAGAACTAATTTTCTGGCAGTGTAGAGAGGATTTTAGGTCTGGGGAGAACCAAATGCCCAGATCTTTCACTTCGTTCACAGATGGCAATATTTTGTTATTTAAGGTGTAATTTGCACGATTCTTATTCCAACCAATGTGGAAAGCGTGGCATTTTGATTCCGAAACTGGGAGCTGCCAGACATCAGACCAACATGCCACATTTTGGATCTCCACACTAAGGTCAGCAGAGCACCCAGGAAGAGTATTTTCTGTGCCGACTTTAAGATCATCAGCAAGTTTTACGCCAAAAGTGCTTTCATTCGTAAAATTCAGGTCATTTAAGTAGATAACGAAGAGGAGGGGACCCAACACCGATCCCTGTGGAACCCCACAAATAATTTCCTTTTTTTCTGAGAGCGTATGTTCAATAATCACTCGCTGAGACCGATCTCGTAAAAATGCCGAAATCCAACTCCATAGACGTGCACCGATTCCACAGCCCAAAACCTTTAAAAGAAGCTTACGGTGAATGACCGACTCAAAGGCTTTTTTGAAGTCGAAATAGATGGTGTCGTATTTAACTCCAATGTCCAAGGAGGAAGTCCATCTATCCAGAACAGACAGTAGCTTATGTACCGCTGATCTGCCAGGGAGGAAACCAAACTGATCCTGGTCAATAATGGAGTATTTTCCGATGTGTAATAAGACTGTGTCACGAATGATAGATTCCATTAGCTTGCAGACGACACATGTCAAGGCAATGGGTCTGTAGTTCGACGGATCAGAGGGTGAACCTTTTTTAAAGACTGGTACGATATTTGCAGTGCTCCATAACCCTGGAAGTCTGCTCTGTGCATACGATACGGAAAACATTCTGGACAGCTGATATGAAATTTCTGCACCGATATGCTTAAGCATGTAGACTGACAGCCCATCAGGACCACATGAGAAGCTTTGTTTAAGTTTCTTTATAGCCCGAATATCGGAAACAAGCCAACAGCGAAAAACATACACTAGAAATAAAGTAGTTCAGTAAGCCACCTTTATGCACTTACGTTTCGTCGGAGTGGCATGACCCGGATTCGAACCGGCTACCCAGTTCGCCCCCAGATCACTTGCATAGCGCCTTAGTCAGGTGTGTGAAGTTGGCCCCCCGAGGGAATGTGCTATTGATTTTAATAATTGTGCTGATAAGTACTATGAATGTGCTCAATGTGCTAACA
>JAHWFP010026118.1:0-18463 GCA_023313725.1 Lithobius niger
ACAGCTGATCATCACCAACTGGGAACATATATCTCACCAACTAGAGTGCACTTCCGGTTTTTGAGCATGGCCATCTGAGAGCCCAAGCTAGTTGCTAACCAGGTTATCTGAGGGCCCACCCTCTGGAAAGTTGCCTTATGCAATACACGGTCGTTACTTTGCACTTTTACCAGCAAACAAAAACAGCAGTAACTATTGAAAAAGAACATTAATTAGATTGTATACACTTTACATCAAATTGCCTAAAGAAAACACCAACAGTTTTCCGTAGCTTAAGGTTGTTTACTTCTCTTCTTTTTTGTTCTAATTCTTGCATATTCTTCGCCAATTCGTCTGATGCTACTGCTGCTGTTGCGTTGCTTGTTTGCTTGGCTGGATTTTCCGTGTTGGTTGTGGTGTATCGCCACTTTCCCAGTCTGCGATTTCGGTCTGCCTCTTCAATGTTAGGTCAATGGGTTTAACATCTCGTCCCATGTCTTCGGATTCGTGGTGGCTAAATAAGTTACTATCTTCTCAGGTATGGCTGTTTTGAAGGTGCATCTTAAACCCTGGTCTCATGCTCGTTCTTTTAATATTTTCTCGATGTCGCTTTCTCCTGGCTGTGTCATCCAAATCTCTGATACCATGATTTCTAGCCTGTCTGCAAAAGCGTTGACGCCTTCGTTTTCCATCATTCGAGCACGTTGGAATTTATTGCGTGTAGATTCAGTGCTTCCTCCGCCGAAACGTTCGATGAGGGCTGTCTTGAATTCATTCCATGTAGTTATCCTAGAGATCAGTGGGCTTGTAGCTAAGAAACGAGCTGCTCTTCCTACACATTTGTTTGATGCTGCTGCAATTATCTCGCTGTCGGGAAAGTTAGGATCAATTTTCCTAAGATTGTCGGTTGGCAACAAGAAGGTAAAATTGTCGGCGTTATTTTCACCTGAAAATTTGATGGGCCCCTTTTTTGAAGTTCGGACGTCTTCCCACATTCGTGCTTCACTTCTGTCTAGGTTTCTGTTGCTGTTGCTGGGTTGATTAGTGCCTATCTTCTCGACAAGCTCCCTCAATGCATCTACATGGCTAGTGTTTGCTTCTTGTACGCCTGTGATGATCCTCGACAAATGGCTGTTGTCGGAAAATGTTGGGCTTGCTGCTGGATTAACGTGGTGATTGGTGTGTTCCCAGATTAGTTGGCGTGTGCACCTTGCAGGTGCACACAATATCTGTACATCAATTTATCTGTCTGGTTGTTAGCCTACTTTACTATCATTGGATATTACTGGTGTAGCTTGTAGTTACCATAAGTTGATCCACCAATGGAGTATGTCATGTGACTCTGTAAAGGTTATTTAACCTCTGTGCTACACCTGAATAAACTGTCAGTTGCATGCTGCCAACATCCGCGTAGGATACCACTTTAGAATATGTAAGCCTCATACATATCAATTGGCGACGAGGGTTATGGCTATGGCCTACTTCTAGTTGCAACCTGCTTAAAAGTCCTCCTGGCAACTTCGAGCATCTGCCTTTTGTTTGAAGGTAGGAATGAAATTTAATTATTTGGCATATAATTCTAGTCATTCCACTAGGGGATGGATTTAAGCACAAAAAGATTTCACTTTTGGCTGTGTTGTTGGCAATTTCTGGCTAAATATAGGTAACTGCCAGAAAATTATCTATTATCTCCTTAAATTACATTACATATGCTAATTCTTCATTTAAATGTGGAAGTCGTGTCTAGGCGACGCTTAGCGTTATTACTACTAGACTATACTAGTTTTGTACTACCATAAAAATCGCGGCTAGGATTAGTAGTGTGTTTTGTATTTTGCCAATTTTTGGGGAAACTTTTGAGTTTTAAGGCAGTTTTCCTTATTACTTGTGGGTGGGCAGGGGATTGTTTTGTTGTTCTTTGCCCGAAGCTCTGTTTGCTTACAGTGTTGTTTAAATTACAACTAAAATTATTCGGTATGTGTGTTTAGAACTACCTTTCGTAAGACCAAAAACTAGTGTGTTTAAAACTAGAAACCTTTAAATTTAACGTTCATTGAAGACCGGAGAAGTCTGGCATAGTAAATTTGTGTTGGATTTATTGTAATCATTTCTTGTATTTTTTGACGAGTTATGAATTTACTCGACAGGTTAAATGTTTAGGTTACCTGTAGTTTCAGCGTAATAAAGTTGCGCCCAGCTAACTTAAGAAGGTGAATTTGAAAATTAGTATGCTAGTAAATTAGCCTAAGCTAAAAGTTGAAAGCAACTTAGTGAGTAAAATTAATCCTTTGTTGAAAATCCTAAAACTGCAGTGGCAGGTCGCTAGTCGATTGTTTAGGTAGCGTTTGTTTAAATTAAAGTTTGTTCAAATAAAAAGCCTTTTGACAAATTTAATTTGGTTGTATTTTAAGCTCAGTTAAAAATGCCTGCCGGGGGTGCTGATGCTGCTGGTGGCGCTGAAGTTGTCAAACCTAATGGTTTGTTTGATACATTTGTTCCAAGCAAGCATTCTTGGACAATGTATATTTTGCGATTTAAATGCTTTATTAAAGCTACGAAGATCAAAGATATCGACCGTTGTGACGTTTTATTAGCTAGTGTGAGAGATGAGATGTTTCAAAAAATAGTGAGAATTATTGACCCTCTTACTGTTGAAACGATTACGTTTGACGCTTTGGTAACAGCTGTTGAAACTGCAGTTGAGCCTGCACCTAGTACGATTTCGGAAAGGCTCAGGTTTAACCTTAGATCTCAAAAACCAAACGAATCTATTGCAGATTTCGTAGACGCACTTAAGCAGTTAACTAAACATTGTGGTTTTGATAATATCGCCGTGGGTAAAGTTAAAGAGGAAATGATCCGTGACAGAGTTGTGGGTGGCGTTTCTAGTACAACTTTGCAGCGAGAACTAATCAAGAAAACGCTTGACTTGAAATCTACTGTAGAGTTGGCTTTATCACTGGAGGCCACGGATTTAAATCAGTCCGAGCTTAAATCTAGTTCTTGTGAAGTAAACCGTGTTTCACATAAAAGTAAACAACAGATGATTAAAAACTCCTTGAGCAGTAAGAACTTAATTTGTTTTTGTTGTGGTTATTCAGGACACGGCCGTAGTCGTTGTCGATATAAGGACTATAATTGTGGTCGCTGCCACGAAAAGGGACACCTTAAAGCGGTATGTAAAAAGCCGGCTAACACACCCGATACTAAACCGCAACCTATCAGTAGTGGCAAACGCCATAAATATGGGTATAAAAACAATAAAACTAACCAGGTTCAGCGTACTTTGGTTTCTGAATTTAGCTCGGAGGGTGAGAGTAGCAGTGAGTGTGAAACTGTTAGTGATTACTTAGAAGCTAACACCTTAAACATGTGCTCGTTGAAGTTGGAGTCAAACATTTATAGGCGCGCTGAGTGCAAAGTTTTAATGGAGACTAATTCCACTGACTATTTAAATTAATATCAAACGGCCAGAGGTTGCCCACACGCAGTCATGGGCGTAGCAACATCTAAAATTCTTAATGGGCAAGAAGTTCGAAAATGTCTTGACTCAGTAAACCCGAATTTGCAACTGAAAATCCGTCAGAATCAGGACAGAAATAGTGAGCGTTCAGCACTAACGAAGCATATAAAATTCACCGTTTACACGCATGTGTGGACTCGTGATTATACCATAACGAAACGTCGTTGGCAACCAGCTGTGATTGGGAATGTCATCCGAACTTTAAATATACGGTACTCACAGCTAGCGGTTATAAACTGCACCGTAATGTTCACCAAATTCGAGAGCGCCTGCATAACGAACAGCTAAAACGCGATGATTCTGAGGCGAAAACCACGCAGCTTGCTGAAAATTGCGATTCCTTGAACTGTGTTAAAATTCCGGTTGAAATGCGTAACGTTCGATTTATGCAAAGTATAAAGAAGAGAAGTCCAATAGCTCAATTATCCAATCAAGGACTGAGTTCGCAAGTATCGCATTATTTGGAAGTCACGCCATCTGACGCAGGTGGTGGTGTGTCACGCAAGCGTCATGTTTCGTCTTCAGGCAGTCCTACTCCGGGGCAAGTAGCTGCAATCGGTGCGACACGCGAACGCCATGTTTCGTTTGCTGACCGCCCTGTTCCGGGGCAAGTAGCTGCAATCGAACTAACTCCTTCTGCGAATAAATCAGCGAAGAGAAATTCTCCGTTGCCTTGGCGAGATGCTG
The DNA here is from genome assembly GCA_023313725.1 of Lithobius niger. Classification (NCBI taxonomy): domain Eukaryota; kingdom Metazoa; phylum Arthropoda; class Chilopoda; order Lithobiomorpha; family Lithobiidae; genus Lithobius; species Lithobius niger. Next base: position 4,190 of record JAHWFP010026118.1, read on the forward strand.
ATTTCCAACAAGAAAGAGAACTTCCAGCGCTTGATGGGTCAGCTGTGCATCGTAAAGCCAATGGCCGTAATCACACGGATCCGTTGGTCGCGAATGTTTACATTCGCCACGCTGACTCAGTTTTTTCTACTCTTTCCGAACGAGCAGAAGCTAGTGATTCGAAAGCCACTGAACGGAAATTAAGTTCGCCTGTCAAGAGCGAAATTGAAGAGCAAGAAATTGTTATACCAATTAGATATTTGTCTATTTATTAATAGTAATCTATTGAGTTTGAATTGTGATTGCTTGAATATTTAGCTAATGTATTGTTTTCTATGCTTCAGGTATTTAGCTGAACCTAGTTCCTGATTTCAGCCCTATCTTATCAAAATTTAATCTTTTGCGGTTGGCGCACGTAACTTTCTGTATGTATTCGTTGTGAATCGTTTTCTGTGCGCTCACGGTGAGTTAATTTGGTAATAAACTAAAGTGCTAAATTTATATCACTGTTGACCGCGTTTGTACGCGTGGGAGAGGAACTCCCGACTTAAGTTTGTAATCTTGTTGAATGTTGCGCGAGTAAAGATCCTGCAGTTTTAATTTGTTGCACGTATTGCAAACATGTGATTAGTCAGCGTTAATTGTATTCTGGTAGACACAGAATTTTTTAGAGAAACTTAAAACACCAACTGTTGTAACTTGTTAATAAGTGTTATTTGTTAATTGAACTTGTCTAATCCATTGTGTGTTTTATTTTTCTATTTTCTCGACTGAGGAAAGCAGTTACTTGCGGGGCTACAAAGGCAAGTTGTTTAAAAGTGTTAAATAATTTGGCAGTGTCAGCTATCGATGAAACCGAGCAACTTTGGACCTAATCGAATAACTTGATGCAACCTTGACGTCAGTGAGATTGTGAAGCCTGACTATCGTATTTTGATTCCATCAATTGTAACGATTTAATTGCAAGTCTCGATAGCTTAATGATTCAAACATCAAATGTTAAAATTATTTGATAAATTTTTGTATACTTGCTTGAGAATTGTTTTTGGTTGCATCAATAAAGATAATGAATTTTTAGGTCGCTCGGAAGGACTAAAGCAGTTTTGCTGGTGATACAGGTTTGTCATACTGGAATAATATCAGTAATTAATGTTTCAAAAAAGTTGTAAGAATTATTATAAATTTTTGTGACTGTTCTTTCGAAAGATGAACGGTCTATAATTACGATAAAAACGGATTATCTTCATGCTGAATTTATAAACCGAATTAATGTTGCTTCCAGGTTATTGCATGTTAAATAATAACTTGTAATTTTGCTCAAAATCTAGAAAATAAAGTTTAAATTTAGAAGTCTTATAAAATAATTTGAAATAAAGAGCATTAAGAATTTATATAAATTTGCGATTTAATCAGTAAATTTATACTGACTTGTTATAAAAGCAAGCAAATTTTGTTGCATTTTAAAGTTAAAAATGGTGGACCAGTCAATTTATTGTTTTAACTGGCCCTCAATTTTTGAGGGGGACTGGTGTGTTCCCAGATTAGTTGGCGTGTGCACCTTGCAGGTCTTGCAGGTGTGTTCCCAGATTAGTTGGCGTGTGCACCTTGCAGGCCTTGCAGGTGCACACAATATCTGTACATCAATTCATCTGTCTGGTTGTTAGCCTACTTTGCTATCATTGGATATTACTGGTGTAGCTTGTAGTTACCATAAGTTGATCCACCAATGGAGTATGTCATGTGACTCTGTAAAGGTTATTTAACCTCTGTGCTACACCTGAATAAACTGTCTGTTGCATGCTGCCAACATCCGCTTAAGTTACTCCTAGTTAGTAGGATACCACTTTAGAATATGTAAGCCTCATACATATCAGTGATGGCGAGGGGTGGGGGAGCGTCTAGGCTGGTTTGCCATTCTGCCTAAAACTTGCGTTAATAGTTCTTGAGTTGGGGAATGGTGACGGTAGTTGTCCCTAACGTTATCATCGTAACGCAAATTTCTTGATGAATAGGTACGATGTGGTGGTGATCGACTTCTTGAGTGGGACCTATAATTTCTTCTTTCCCTATTTGGTGATTCGCTATGTGAACGATGTGGTGGGGGATGTGAATAGGGCTGCTTGAAGCATTGGCTTCTTTGCTATGCTTAGCTGATGGCTGTTTATCAGCTTCCGTGCTGCGTTGTTAGCAGGTGCTTTTGGCACGCGAGTAAGTTGCCTGCTCTGCCGAGGCGAATCGGCTACTGGGCGGGAGTAGGAGGTGCATTGGCGGTCTCCTGAACGGGAGGAACAGGTGGAATTTCACCCTGTTGGATGGGAAGGACTGGGGCAGGTGGAATGACGGCTTGCGCGTCGGTCAGACGACGGGGTTTCATAATAGTCCTACCGCTAGACGAAAGCTTTTAATTCTTCCTATTTTTAGGAATCGTTTTTTGTTTTTGCTACCTGTAGTTGTCTTTTTGTGACTAGGCATAGTTATGACCTATGAATCAATCTAGCTTTAACTGTGGATTTTTTCCCTCTTATTTAGGGTAGCCTACTTGCTCTACGTTTTTTTTTCTTATTTAATCCGAAAAATCGCTCCTTTGCTCAATAATAACTGTAACGTGCTGCCGTTTTCTTAATGATTAGCCGTGGGTATTGTTCGAATTACTACTTCGACACCATTGTAAATCTCTCGTAATTTCTTCTATTGTAAGATCTTACGGAGACACAGTGGTACGACAATAATAATCGTACCGTCGGCACAAATGCTAATAATCTAACAACAGCACAGTAAGCAATAAATGAGCAAAGCAAGGGAGTCCACACAAGATATGCGATCCGAAAGCTATTTAATTCAGTTATTTAGGGTTAGGGTTATCCCTCCTTTTAAATCAGTTAAAACTTCGTAATATTAATTTAAAGCACTCCTAAAATAATCGGACCAAGGGAAAATAAGAGAAGGGGGCTCTTATACAAGATGCGCCCTTCTTAACTCTGAACCGGTCTTAGGCTCTAAAGTGGGGAAGCTCCTTCGGTGACGTATGTGCGCGTTCGGTTCCCTAACCTCGTGTACAAATAATTATAGTTTGAAACCAATGAGACGATATTGCTTTTTTCGCCTACTCCGTGAACAAAAAATATATTTTAAAACCAATGCGACGAATTTTGTTACATTGATGTACTAATTTAAGACGTACCAGGGGAAAATGTTATATATCCTTTGCAGATTAACTAAAAAATTTGAAAGGTTCTTTAATTACTTCTCAATGAGTCTTCAATCATTTCTGGAGCAACATTTCATATTTCAGGATAGTTCTGTACTCCCCCAATAAACAATTCCATGTCTATTTCTTCGAAATTGGACGCCATTTTCGTTAATGCTTTTGCGGTAAACGGCGGACGTGTGCACCGCTCAAGCCATCCAAGGTACTCAGAAACGCAATTGCGTTTTTTTAATGCTGCGGTACCGCTGCGTTGACGGGGGGGAATTGCGGTGCAAAACGACCGCACGAGCGGCGAGCAGGCGGCGGGCGGTAACGCAATGTCGACGCAGGTACATGTGCAGTATCCAACAGATACCACGTAAACCAAACCGCAAGTGCGGTACCGCAGCGGCGATTGCAAATGCGGCGACCGCACGTGTGCACCGGCCCTTAACCTTGTAACAGCTCTTCATAGCTCAGCATACAAGGCGAAACGTTTTTCGTTACTCTTTAGGCTTCGTTGACTTTAAAATTTAAACGCTTACGTTTACATGTTTCAATGCCCATGACCATACCCATCGTAAGCGCTGGTAATGGCCAAAACGTGGGGCATGAAACTGTTTTCAAACTTTTAAAATTAATTTAAAAGTATCCCATCCTGTCGCCAATGTGGTGAACCGGGTTCGGTTCCAAGTGAGACCCAACTCAGGCTTGGTTAACGTGAGAGCAGCTGCCCTGTGAGGGCAGTGCATCCCTATTTATTAACTTGTATCGCACACTAATTGGTTAGTTACAGGTGATATACACAGCGAACCTGTGCGTGTTAATACAACTAATCACACTGAATAGTAGTGCCTGTAACCAGACACTACAACTACCTGCTGTCACAATGGCAGTAAATTTTCCTAGCAATGGGAGTGGGTCTTTAACTCCACAAGGAAAAATTCTGGTTTTCATTTTCCTTAACTGTAAATTGCACGAGGCTAGATCTTGCCACGTACTGCTCCCACACACATCTACTGAGGCACCTCTATCAGCAGTAACACCTGGTATTAATCTTCCAGCAATTTTGACACGTTTCACTTTTAATTTCATCCAGATTTGTGGAAAACACAGACCCATCAATATCGTCGTCAGATTCACTGTCTTGACAGTTCGACATGTTTCACTTCTTTGAGTTCCCTTGACTGGTTTCTTTTTGTTGTGCATTTCTTGTTCTGCACATAATAGCAAAATGTCCCTTTAAATCACATTTTCTACAAGTTTTACCTGCAGTGATTCGACAGTCACGTGCATAATGTCCTTTTCTTTCCGCAGCGCCTGACTGATCTTTAAGGCGATCTAGAATATACCCAAAGTATTCACCAATTCTTTGCTCCGCCGCCAGGTGTGCCCTCGTCCAATCAGGGTATCGGCTACCGAGTGCACACACTGGACCTATACTTGTGACAGGGCATCAGAAACAGCGAGTGATTTACCTGGTTTATGCCTGACAATAAAGTCATATTCTCTCAGATGTAACAAAATTCGTTCAAGCTTAAGGGGCATACTGGTTGCACAGTATAAATAACAAACCGCCAAATTATCTGTGGTTAGGAAAAATGTTTTCGCAAGGAGGTAACAACGAAAAGAATCCACAAAATGTGTAATAGCTGAATCTCTCGGATAGTTGCTGTTTCTTTTCTCTCAGCAGGGATGAGGGTTCGAGAAGTGTAGGCCAAGGGATAGCTTATTCCACCATGCATCTGGGACCAACAGCCGCCATAACTAACCAAACTAGCATCCATCTCCTAGTAGAATGGTTCAGTAAAATTTGAATGCTTTAGCGTAATCGCTTGAACCATAGCTGATTTCAGATCCCTAAAGGCCTTGTCTTCAGCCTCACCCCAAAGAAATTTTAAATTTTTCCTTGTCAATTTGGTTAAAACAGAGGATATTTTCGCGAAGCCGGCCACATGTCACCGGTAAAAATAGCAACACCCAAGAAAGGAACACACTTGTTTTGGCGTTTTAGGCGTTTTAGGCACTGGGTACTGTTCCATGGCCCTTGTTTTCTCTGTCTGGGTGTATACCTTCTTCATCTATGACAAAACCCAAAAATTTCACCAATTTAAAACTAAAAGTGCATTTCTCAGCAGAGAGCTTCATGCACGACTTAGCAACTAGATCTACTGCCTATCTATATGACTGATATGTAAAAAAAAATATGAACTGGACAAAAGTACGTCATTGAGATAAATAGCACAGTATACGCCTAGTACGTCTGCAAACATTAGTTGTGCACAAAATTGGATATGTGCGGGGTTTGTCTTTAGCCCCATGCGTACGCGCAAAACGAATATTGCTTATTATAAGAGCAGAACGAAGTCTAAGACACTGCAGAATCTGCGAATTTCAACTGGTAAAAAGACTAAAATACCAGGGTATAAACCTGGTTGATTTTAGTTTTTATTGCCTATACAAAAATATGCATTACCTATGTTATCATTAGCAGTCCCCCCCCCCCCCACCCTTGGAACTTATTCCCTAGCTTGAAAGTTGTCCTTCCTGCCAGTCTCATAACCTTCCTCACTGTGCTTGTCCAGAACTAGGTCTCCCTATATAAGCGGAACGCAGCGGAACATAAGCATCTTTCTTCCTTACCCCACGAACCTTGTTCCATTACAGGGGAGGCTAGGGCGGGCAAAGGTAATGTATTTTTTTGCATAGGCAATAAAAACTAAAATCAACCAGGTGCAGACCCTGGTATTTTAGTCTTTTTATAGCCACGAAAATATACATTACCTATTTTATCATTAGCAGATTTCGTCACCTGGCGGCGGGCAAGGTTCAGGAGACCTGTGTTACGAGCCGGCGACACCACGGAACGTATCCCGGTGGAAGACAACCGATAGTGCTACAACCCGAAGCTCCGGGAACCACAGTCCCACGGAGCGGAATGAGAAGAGGTGTGCGAAGTAGATTGGGGAAGTAGTAACTAACGGTTCATCACCATGGGGCAAGGTGAGAGATTCATGCTAAATATACATTACCTATTTTATCATTAGCAGACTTCGTCACCTGGTGGCGGGCAAGGTTCAGGAGACCTGCGTTACGAGCCGGCGACACCACGGAACGTATCCTGGTGAAGACAACCGATAGTGCTACAACCCGAAGCTCCACAGTCCCACGGAGCGGAATGAGAAGAGGTGTGCGAAGTAGATTGGGAAAATAGTAACTAACGGTTCATCACCATGGGGCAAGGCGAGAGATTCTTGCTTAGGAATGAAATCCTCTTACCTTGGTGGGGCAAGTAAAATCCCAGACAGGAACCAGAAAAAATCTGTGCAGTCAATGTAGACGTAGCGGAACGCAAATGTCAGTCTTGTCGCAGAGAGGGCGATGACACAGAGTTGTGCAGGAATCCTAAATAAGTTGTTGTCCAGCATGAGAAAGGGCGCAACCCGCAGTATGCGGAATTGGAACGTATTCGAAGCACAATTCTGGAGTGGAACCCACCGAGGGGTGCCACGGCACAAGGAACGTGTTGCGGCTGGGCAAGGCATGACTGTCGTTCCTCTATCGCAGGTCCTTTTCTCGACTTATAATGGCATTGTTAAAAATAATAATTAATAATAATTTAATAACATTTTTGTGTGGAAAAGTCGTGTGTTGCGGAAAGTCCGGTGAGGAACCGTGAAACAGAGTCCAGAAGCAGAATCGTGGTAGGGAAAACATAGGACACTGAAGCAGGGTTCCTTGCGGAAAGAATGATAGATTTCGTGTTTGAAAATTAAAAAGTTACTACTGGGCCCTAAGAGAGGACCCGGAAGCCAAGTGCAACGCCCTTAGTCCTTTGTCGGCAGGGGGAGCATGCCAGATCTCTCGTAGAGATGTTACAGTGTTGTGTGATGCCCGGAAAGACCAGGAAGAAAGAGAAGCGTCGTCAAATTTCCATATATGGTATGTGGACAGTTCTTGGCAATCCGGAGAGGTAGCTACCTCGACCAAGCGGAAACCAACGGACAGTCAGTGTTAGAAACCGGCACAACAGATGAAACACCGGAATCAGGCTGGGCAGGGGCGGGGGGGGGGGGGGGGGGGAGTAAACGAGCGAGAGGCCGTGGCAGACGGGTCACGGAACGGGGATTGCAGCGGAGTAGGGGCGTCCTGCAGTAGCGCCACAGTCGAGCTGGCCAGTACGGCTGGAGATGAAGGTGGATGGGATCATGGGGAGCTAACACGGAGATTTGTTGGCCAACAGTGAAGTCGACGAGTTCGCCAAGGAGGTTAAATTGGAATGGGTTAGCAAGGCATTTTACTTTTCAATAAGGCGTAATTGACGCGTAGAGCCCAGTGGCGTTCGTGCAGTCGATCAAGATCATAGGATAGGGTAACGTTCAATGCTTGGAGAAGAAAGTTTTCACGTTGTAAAGCTGTAGCGGAATCGGCAGCAGTGCGTAGTGTACGCAACTCAGCGTATTTAACTGTATTTAATGCATCCTGAAATTAGTCTGCAAGATTTAAATTGTTTTATAATGACGAAGCCACATATCTAGAGGGAGTTTTACCAAAATATGACACTAGCCTAGGTAAGATCAAGGTTCTCTCGGGTAAGGTTAACTTTTGTTGATGCCAATCAACTTGTGCACACAATTTTTTAATTAGCGTGTCTGCCTCCCCACTCGAGAACAAATGCATGGTCGCAACTTTCAAAGGCTTACAATTTGCAACATTAACTGTAATTTGAACAGGACTTTTAATTTCCACTGAACCTAAACGAGTCCACAATTGGACAGCTGAACTCAACAGGTTGTTGCTTAGCTTAGAATCCCTGTTATATTCTAAGCCATCAACTAGTGTTTTGAAACAGTAGTATCACTCGTCTGTACCACCTATATGCAGCATGCTGTGGGGACTATGTGCAGTTATTATAATAGCCCTGGTATTGGCATTAATAATTTTGTTACTAGTTGGTTTGGTTTTGACGACCATCTCTGCCCATCTCTACCCCTATTTCCATTATAGCCAGAATTACCATTGTTCCTCTGTTACCTGAAAGTGTTACCCTGAACAGACTCCCAGTTTGCAAAGCCTGAGAATAATTTCCTCGTCTGCCCCTATTATTTCCTTTGCGTAAAATTACCAGTCACCTCTGTAACTTGACTGCCAAGGCACCTGTGCATCTCGTTTCTACTGGTTTCTTTGACTTACCTCCTGCAACCGCTGACCCAACATGTGACAATTTTATTTTAAATGGGCTCTCCCCAAACACCTATAACAAGTCCTCGTTTCCTGGTTTCCTGCCCTAATACACTGATCTTGCCCTCATTTAACGAGTCGTTAGTCCGTTTGAGTTTGTTATGAGATTTTTTTAATGCCTCAAAACACTCCCAAAAACTACCCCAATGTAAAATTGTTCATACTGGGATTGTTTGGTTGCACTCCCACTGTTTGTTTTGTTACTACTAGTTTCATTTAACTTCATGCTATCTTTCCCATTTCCTTGTGATTCTCTGCACCTAATGGCGGATTGCTTAGTGACAGCCTCGTTTAACATGTCATGGAATCGAGCTGGTTTAACCGCTGTCAAGTGAGCTTCGATATCGGCTGACATAGCCTGCATGAAAGCTACCTTTAAACTTTCATCCTTAATCACAAGCTTACGAGATACTTCTTATGAACTATCGCCTGGCTTGACCAACCAAATCGCCGAAGCCATTATCTCTAAACGCTCAGCGTATTGTTCCAAAGACTCAGCCGTGAACACATCAAGATTGTTATCAGCTGAAAAGGGCGTAATAGCCTGTTTAGCGGCAAGTAAATCCACCCAGATTTTGGATTAGTAGAGGGTTTAACCTTTATTGTTGTCGTGGATGCGCACAGTAAATTTCCGGCTGTATACTTTATGAAGAAAACAACATCTGAAAAAGTCATAGAAATTCTCGGAAGAGTATATGGCAGAATTCGTTCAAATGGACACCCTGGTTTCAGACAATAAACTACAGTGGACCTCAACCGATTTTCAGACAATTGTTAAATCCAGGATGGCATGTAACAGGTGCAACCTACGATCCGATGCAAAATGGTTTCGGCTGTAGCGGCAGATGCTACGACGGGAGGTGCTTGTAACATCTACCAACATCTGGTATACAGTTGCGGAGGTTTAAAATACTTTTGGTTGCGATGTTAGACTTTTTTTCAACTAACATAGCCGTTTGAGGAATAGAGAGTCAGAAGCCTAGGCTAATAAGGTTTAAAGTATATTAAAGGTGCTGGTATTCACTGCCACCATGGTGGGGCTTATTTACTAGCTACTGGAGTCTAAAATAGTTTATCTTAACTCTAGCTAATAATCGGGAAACTTGGGTTAAATAATAAAAACTCTTGGTTTTTACAACATTATGCAAAAAATAAAGTTACATTAGTTTCAAGTTAAAAGCAAGTTTACACTTTAAAAGTTCGTATTTTTACAATAAAAATATCAAGGAATTACATGAATTTGGTTTTTGTTCAAAGCAAACACTTGTTGTTTACAGTAAAATAATTTTGATTAGAAATAAGGTTTGTTCAATCCAGAACTCAAGATTATTACAGCGTCCACTGAGAATAAAAGTCAAATTCAAATCACTTTTTAAGTTTCAAGTAACGTTAGGGTTCCACCATAGAAGGACAAGCTTCAGTAACGACTGCAATAAAACTTCAGTGACATAAGGTTTAGATTAAAAATCCATTTAAAATAAACTGAAAGCCGGTTTTTTAGAGAGGGGACCTTAACCCCTTTAAGTTTATGGGGAGACTAGATTCCAAAGGGCCGAAAACCTATGTCCCCATAAATTTCAAAGACAACTGTCAAAGTTCCTATTTAATTTAGAATTGAGAGCCTAAAAAAAATACGTTGTAGTTTAAACTAGCCTATTTTGAAAAAAAAAACTACTACCTTTGCCCGCCTGGCAACATGCGGCAAAGAGACCTCTCCATCTCCCCAACCGACAATAGTGACTGTTGGCTTTGTTGGGAGCTACGCTATCGTCTCCTGGGACTTAGTATTTATAGCCAGGGCAAGCGCGGACATCTGCGATGACTGCACGTTTTGGCGGCAAGAGAGGCATGCTGCCTTGGAGGAGGGAAATTTGTGTTTGTTGGGGTCTAAGACTCATTGGGTTCAGTTACTATGGGGAACTTTGGATCGGATCTGGATGGGCTGTGGAGCGTGGGTATTCTTTGATTGAGTAAAGGGGGTGAGCCCTGAGTGGCTGAATCAAGGACCGTTGGATCCGTTTAGTGCGAATCAATTCTGGAAGGCTTTGATGGATACGGATTTCAAGATTGTAGATTGTATTTGACCATAACTTTTAAAGTTTTCAACTGATTAATAGGATGGTCTTGAATTAAAGCCCCGATAACCAGCGATGTTACGCATCACTACTATTGAAGGAAGAAAGCCATTTTAACAGTAGAAAGTCACAGAATGTGTGGAGTCATCGTTTGTGGCTCCACAATGGCCGCCATCAATTTAGCCTCATTATGTTAACCCTACTCAGATTACCCTAACCCACCTAATAGAATAGGCCATTCAAGTTGTATATGATATTGTACATCACATGACTTCCTGTACCACTCCTTACAGGAAGTAAAGTATCAGCTGTAGCCTACACTCTAGTAGTCCGAGTCAGTTCCTTACCATTGGTGTCCACGCTGGGCCTAGGTGTGTCCATGTATAGGACATTACAGATGGCGACGAGGCCGGTACCTTTGGTAAACTTTAAATTTTAAGCTTAAACTGATAGGTCTTCAACCACATCTCTGCTCCATATTTGTGGTAAGTTGCAAATTTTGTTTATTTGGCAATGAAAATTAGTGTTCTGGATTCCTATCAGAGTTTAAACATTTTCAAAGTGTGTTATTTTGTCGTGGTAGAGCTGTGTGGTACGAAATGATAATAGTTAAATTTAGTTCCTTAACAACTAGAACCGAAATGGGTAATTGGATTTATTAAGGTTAATTTTACCATGGCAGTGTTCTAGAGCGACGCACTGGCGTGCCATACAGGCAATACTATAAACCTGAAGGCTCGAAAAATGCGCAGTTAAATTAACGCTAGTAAATTTGATAGTGCCTTGCCCATATTTAGGCTGGTGTGTGCCGGTGTAAATTTAGCACCGTAGGTTTATGCTTAAACTTGGTGAAATCTGGTCTGTGCTGAGGCTTAGGCCAGGAGTGTTGTTTTATAAAACGTTGCAGCAATGGTGAACGTATAAACATTTTTCAAAGCCTAGTGCCTTTTAAATTTGACTTGTAGGCAGTTAATTTATAATACTAGGTAGGCTACAGTCAAGCTTAATTTATTTCTGTGTTAAATAGTTGACTGGTAGTCTTGAGTGCTCCAGTTTAATTTTTGCAGGTTAAACAGGATTGTAATTAAATTTAATTTTTGAAGGCTTATGCCAAAGACAGGTGTCGGTAGCAAAACACCTGAAGCTGCTAAAAGTAGTAGCAAAAGTGAAACTGAAAATAATTCAGTAGTGAACGCTAGCATTAGTGAAACTAATTCAAATTTAATTTTAATTTCTGAATATAGTAGTAGTGAAGACAAAGTCAACATGGGCTCGTCTAAAACCGCTGGTTTATTCTCGGAATTTGATTGTGAATCCGATACATGGGAGAAGTACTCCAATCGAATCAGCTATTATTTCAAGGCAAAAGAAATAGCTCCTGCTAAACAAGTGAATTTTCTAATGGCATCTGTAGGCAGAAAATGTTTGATAAGATTCTAAACATAATTTCACCTGATTTACCAGACTCCTTAACTTTTGACGAACTAGTTAAAAAAGTCTTGGAAGACATCGAGCCAGTGCCCTCCGTGGTATCTGAGCGTGTACAATTTTTAGGTCTCAAAATCAGATGAAAGTATTAGAGAATATTTAGCTGCGCTTAAGCTTATAACTAAGTATTGTGACTTCGCTAAAATTAAAGACATAAATAGCGAAATGATTAAGGATCGCCTAATTGGGGGAATCCAATCTGAAGTCATTCAACGCGAGTTGTTGAAGCAGACTGGATTTAAAGGCTACAACATCCTTAGCTTTATCCTTGGAATCTGCTGAAATCGACCAAAGCGTTTTGAGAAGGCATTCAAGGGCTGTTAACTATATAGCTAAAAAATTGATCAAAACGCCTAGTAAGACTAAATCCACTCAGGAGTTTATTTGCTATTGCTGCGGCAAGTCCGGCCATGTGAAAACCCGTTGCAAATATCGCGAGTATACTTGTGGCAGATGCCACACTGTCGGCCATTTAAAAGCCGTGTGCAGAAAAGCTAGTCATTCTAACCGAACTTCAAAATCACTTGACCACACTAAAGCAAGTTCAAGCACGAATTTTAAGGCTAGGCCACAGTCTAAACAGAAGTATAGTTACAAAAAACGTGTTCATAAACTTGAACGCGATAGCAATAGTGACAGTGAAAATGCCCTGGATGTTGTCGCCGAAAATTCAGAGTCTGGTTCTGGGTCTGATAGTGATTCAGACAACGACTATCTTGTTCTGAAAAATAATTCTCTTGGAGTGAGTCAGGCTTTGGACCAGATTTCAATTCCCCTTCAAACCAATAAGATAATAGTTGTAGTTAATTCTATGAAAATCCATAAGTGGAAATTGCCAGTCTGCCTAAATGGTGTCAAGCTCGAAATGGAACTTGATTCCGGGTCAGGCGCATCCATTATTCCGATTGAGTGACATCAGAACTATTTTGCGGATTGTCCTTTAAAGCTCAGTCCGTATTCGATACACTCATACACTGACGGAATTGAGAACACGATTTACACTATAAGTCTGAAGGTTGAAGTCAAAGGTCAAATTGAACACTTGGCGGCATTAGTTTCCAAACTGTATAAACCTGCTTTAATGGGAAAGGATTGGCTTTCTATTTTTCGGGCTGATTTCCATCCATTTTATGACCTGCAAACAAAAGTTAAACCTAAGAAAGGTGTAAAGCAAATTAAAACTAGTATTACACCAGTTGACACTACCGAAATAGTGTAGGGTTTCCCTGAACTATTTAGTGAAGGTATGGGTAAGTTTAAGAACTTCAAAGCTAAGATTCATTTAAAACCTGATGCAAAGCCTGTGTACTGTCGTGTAAGACCAGTTCCGTTATCACTTAAAGAAAAGGTTAACCAAGAAATTCGTAGGTTGGTTGGCCTTGGAATTCTAAAGCCTGTGGAGACCTCTCAGTAGTCTACTCCCATCATCATAGTTCATAAACCGGATGGTCAAATCCGAGTGATAGGTGACTACAAGACCACTGTGAACCCCCAACTGGAAGTTGACCACTATCCGGTCCCCATGGCCGCAGAATTATTTAGTGAGTTAGCAGGCAGTGACACTTTCTCCCTTATCGATCTTAAGGATGCCTTTCTGCAGATTGAGCTTGATAAAGAGTCCCAAGAAGCATTAACAATAAATACACCCCTGGGCTTATTTCAATGGCTGCGTGTACCTCTGGGCCTAGCGTCCAGTCCTGGAATTTTCCACAGGGTCATGACACAAATCACTAGTAAAATCCCCAAATGTCTCCCTTTTTATGATGACATCCTAGTGAGTGGGAAGGGGGCGGGGCATGACGAATCTTTAAACAAACTGTTAACTGCTTTACAAGACGCAGGAGCCAAACTTAAGATCGAGAAGTGCAAACTGTGGCGGCCTGAATTAAAGTATTTAGGCCACATGATCAATGCTGAAGGGTTGCATACACTCCCTGAGGTTATTGCAGCTGTTACTAACGCTCCTAACCCAACTTGTATTCAAGAGCTACAGAGCTTCTTGGGTTTTGTTCATCATTACTCTAAATACCTGCCTAACCTTGCTCATATTCTGTCACTAGTTACTCGTTTGTTAAGCCCTAGTGTAAATGGGTATGGGGGCAGAATGTGACCAAGATGTTAGTAAAGTGAAAGAACTCTTTATTAAATCCAAAGTTTTAGTACACTATGATCCAAAATTAAAATTGAAGCTCGTTTGTGATGGCTCACCTTACGGGGTCGGAGCTTGCTTGATGCATGTCATGAAGAAGGGCGAATTGCGCCCAATAGCTTTCGCTTCACGAAAGTTAACCCAAGCCGAGCAGG